>CM076578.1:1967168198-1967462379 GCA_034641835.2 Pinus albicaulis | reverse complement strand
TTTTAGCTTCACTAGTTGAAGATAAATAAATGTTGCAAAGTTATTAAGTGATTTTGGTCCTGGTATATAATTCTCACCCTTAAAAATCCTCTCCGTGGTGCATTTGTGTTCCTTTCATTTACTGCTATCATTGTACAAACACTGATAATAATTGAAGATTAACCAATGCTCTAATTGAAAGGAATATTGATTCACCCCCCTTCTCAGTATTTCCAACATCATCTAGTGATACTCTAGAATACAAGAGACTAACAGTGGCTCCAGTTGGGGAGGGCAACTCCTTTAGGAGGTGTTAAGAGAATTTGTAGATCAGTAGCTTGTTTGTATTTTTTTGATTATGTAATTGTTGATCTGATGCAACTTTTTATGTCTGTGACCCTCAAAATTTGAAAACCATGCTTCTTGCAAATTAATTTTGCCTACCCATAACCTACTCTAAAGGGAAGGAGATTTTAAGAAGGGGAAGAGGCTGGAAATGAGGGGATTAGAGCTAGAAAATGGATTTCAGAGCAAGAGAGTAATATGAATAGGTAAAGTGAGATATAATGGATAGGTTAAATGAAAATAATGAAGTCAACACAATTTCTGAAAATAAATGATATTCAGGGAATGTTATTTTCAGCAGACTATAAAAAATACACAGTCATCTAGTGATATTATAGAATACAAGAGAATAACACAAACCAACAGTCACTCTTCTACCCAATGTAAGATGTTTCCAAAATTCAGCTATACGTGGGTCTCTCCCTCTCTCCGCACAGTACACATAAAATAAACCATAATGTATTTCAGTTATAAAATTCCTCCTAGACCTCACACATTAGGGGGGCAACTATTATCACTGGAAAATCGGACAAGAAAATATGACATTATTAAATGTTTGTCAGAAGGATCTACAGGGTTGAGGAGAATTAGAGGATCTAATTTTTTTTTAAAACTCTAAGGTCAAGAGGTAAAAATAAAATTGTGCCCCAGAAACATAGGTGAAATGCACCTTTGCATGCATTTTCCTTCAATAGGCACATTGGTATGTGCGGCTTTCCCTCAAAAAGCTATGCGGTCCTAGGAGTGGTGGAAGTCACTTTCTGGGACCACTTGACACACTTCAGGTAATGATACTACACTCTAGGATACCCAAGGACAGTCGCCTAAGCCACATTGGGACCTCAAGGGAGGACATAAAGGAATCAAGTGGCACACAAAGGAATCAACCCTCTCTGTGGGGTCACCATCCACCAATACACCAAGAGAGGGAAGGAGAATTTGAATTCACCTATAAATGGCCACCAAGAGATGATAAAAAGGATAACACATTGTTATGTTGGCCAAATTTCCCATGAGAAATCGAGCAGTGTGCAATCCAGATTAACATTAGAGTGAGGATTGGGTTGTTTACCACCCAAAAAACTTCAATCATTTGGAGTAGAGAGGGAGACATTGCGACAAAATCTAAAGGCTAAAAACATCTTTGCACTGGATCTTATAACTCCATAGCTCTATGGGTCCTTTGGCAAGAGTGTAACATAGTATATTTCTTCCAAAAATCGAGCAATAAGAGGGGACTTTGATTCCACCATTTGCATTATTGTTACGTTTGACTCTTTGTGAGATTTTGTTTTTATGTTTAGTTTAGTTGTGTTTTCTTTCCATATATGCATACTATATTCCATGATTTAGTGTGATTTATATTTACTACCATGTGTTCACTAACCTACTAACCATATTTTCTGCCTATGACCATAGCTTGGAGGCATCGACCACTCCTCCTAAGCACCGATGGATTCGTAAACGGTGCACAAAAATTGTTGAGGTATAAAAGGTGTCTTTTTAACGCCTATTTTGTTGGGAAAAATACTGAGAGGGGGGGGGGGGGTGAATCAGTATTTACTGCATATTCAAAACTTTTTACTTTTTCACTTTAAACCTACTACGCTACTTTCCTTTAGTAAACTCGCTGTATTAAACGTTATTATCCTTCATACAACTTTAATGAGATAGTTAAATTCAAATATTCCCAGATATTTATTAACTTAGTTCTTGCAATATTCATTCATTTGATACAGTTGCAGAACATGTGTAGTAACAACAGGATAAACCATCACGCAAAGAATCACACATGAACACCAGGATTTTTAGGTGGAAACCCAAGTCGGGAGAAAACCACCGCTGCAGTTGCTCAGCCTTCAATATTTTATTATAGAGAAAACATCTAACAACATATGTGCTTGCGCAGACTTGACCAGCACGCAGGCACCCACCTGCGCTCGTTTACCAGCCTCTCCTGGAAGGGAGCTCCAACCCCCTGACTCGTTTACCAGCCTCTCCTGGAAGGGAGCTACGACCCCCTGATCTCGTTTACCAGCCTCACCTGGAAGGGAGCTACAACCCCCTGACCGAAGGCTACAACCCTCAGCACCTCTATGGACCATGTTTCATCAATTTTCACACTGGATCCAAAGCTTCCTTTAGGACACCACTTGCAGGCCACATTTCATCATATTTTCAGATTGGACCCTCTCCATACATTTAAGCACAAATAACCATGAAACAGATACATATAACTCACTAACAGATATCAGTAAACCAGCAGAGCAGATCAGACATTTCTTACCACAGACTTCAGCAAACCCTAGTTTGCATATGCGCTTTCCTTTCTCTGATGTCGCGTATATACGCGCTTCCGTTCAAATAAACCAGCATATACTTCTGTATAAATTGCAGAGCTAATTTCATTGCGCATACGCGCTTTCTCTTCATCGAAGCCGCGTATATACGCGCTTCCTCTTCGACGAACTAGCGTATAGATCTTCAACCATTATAGAGTAGCATACTTCTTCAGATCAGATATTCAGTTCAGATTTACCCTTTTACTTCAGACAGATGTTCGCCTCATCTCAAATCTAAGACTTCCATAAACAGATCTAGCAGATACAAATACATTCCTGATCTAGATTCCCTTCTTCATCATTTCTTCATTGGAGCATCATACATTCAGATCTATCATTCAACTATAACCCTTTCCATTCAGATATACTTCAGAGAGAAGTATTCATTCAAGCTCAGACATCTTGCCCCCACACTCATGGTTTGCACAAATGAATTTCTTCTCCTTATATAGGTTTACCCTTTTTTCAATACCATGATCCAAAACAATACCATGAGCCCAAAACTACATTACTTCCGATGGTCTTCCTGGACGGGGTCATTTAGACGAATCATTACCCAATACAATGGGTCAATACCATGGTGGTTACCCCTGGTTTTGCACTTTATGAGCGCTTTTTCCCATACGCGACTTGGCACATACTTTACCGCGTGCATACGCGACTTCTCCTAGGAAAACCTACAGATGCCTTGAGACATACTCTTTTCATCATAGATCTAGCACAAATTGAATTCCTTTCTTCATTACCTTCTGTGCTCATCTTTAAACAGGTTCATCAAGACATATTCTATCAAGCACAACTTCATTAAGTAAGTTGTCATCATCTTCATCAAGTGGTTTGCTATTCAAGGACAACACTCAGCATCATATTGCTAACAAACATCATTTCACATCATATTTACATCATTTAGCAAGTCCATCAGGTCAAGAATAACTTCATCAGGTGGATTGCCATCAAGGACAACATATGCCAACAATCTCATGTCTTCATCTACATTAAGTGGGTTGCCATCAAGGACAACACTCTGCATCATATTGCCAACAATCTCCCCCTTTGGACTTGATGGCAACCACGATGGTGTTTGATCACCACAGCAGATATGTACAATAAGAATACAATGACACCATGTCACATTCCCCATTTTTGACACCATTCTTTCTCTTCATTCAAACACCATGTCACTCTCCCCATTTGACATCAAAGGCAAAGGGCGGATCAAAACCAACACACTCTCCCCCTGTTCTCCTCATGTAGCAGAAGCGTTCTGCAGATCTGATATACACTGAAGTGACCAAGCTCCCCCTGAGTTCATGCTGAATCTTCAAACATATTTTTCAATGAAGTACATGACTCTATGAACTTCCTATCACCAAGGACTCATACTTACATCAAATATCCAACCAAGTGGATTTACATATGAGACTCAAATACCCAACCAAGTGGGTTTACACATTTCAATTCAACAAGAGAGATCATATATCAGAACCATCATAATGCCAACAATGCATTATAATTCAACAAAGCCAATGCTCCCCCTGAATTTGTGCATCCAAGAATCCTTTCCATATGACTAAGGCTCCCCCTTAGTTTGTGCATCCTGAACACTTTCACCAACAAATCATCAAGGCATCTTTATCAAAACATTAGAAATAGAATTATGAGAAATGGAACACTACCAGAGATACCAAACAGTATCAGAGATACCAAACAGCACTGCAGCTGTGCTGAAGAGTGCTGACTCCAAACAGAGAATTGTCAGCAATCAGACATACACGGTTTTCTGTGCAGGAACTCGCGTATATACGTGATTGTGTTTCAGGAAACCCGCGTATCCAATACCATCTTCTATATTTTGACCAGATCTGATCCTCTGTGAGGAAAAGACAGTGTTCAGCTTCTTTCTGAGATATTTGAATACTTTCCTGGAATACAGATAGATAAAACAATGGAGTTGTATCTTCAAGCGTCATCCAATGGTTGTAGCATAAGCACATTAGTAACCAAGCCTTCAGATTCTTTGCAGCATCAATACATTCTTTCCATACCAGAAACAACATCTTCACATAAGTGTCAAGAAATCATCCATGTGGTCCAACAGCACCATGATCTTTAAGATTTAACATGAAGTAACATATGTAGGGAAAAGATCTCAGCCATAGTAACAAACTCTACATGATCTATTCTTATCTCTGAATCATAATACATCCAATCTCATCCAATAGATAAACTTTAGCAAACAGTAAACATGGCTCATTCAAAGTCTCAACACCATGTATCAAGCCATCATTATTTGAGCATGAGCATCACAATAACCAAAGAATAAGCAGTCATAGTGCCAACAATGCAATCATTAATATTCAACCTGCTGCTCCTCCTTAACTTGTGCAACCTGAAAATCTTCAACAGCAAGTCACCAGCAACAAACTCTGCATGAACTGTCCTTATCTTCGAATTATAAGACTTTCATCTCAGCAACGAATATTTTTCATCAAAAGCAAACAGGACTCATCCATAATCTTCAACATAAGAATCCAAGTATCATAGAACTGAGAAACTAAGCTGATACTGAGTCAATAATACAGTTATTAACAGTCAAACTGATGCTCCCCCTGAACCTGTACTTCCTGTACCTGTCTTCTTTATATCAGATGCTCTGTCAGAAATACATAAAACCAGAATAATCAAATCAATCATGAGAGACATCATACATTTCTCCCCCTGTGACGATACATCTCATAATGTATCCCACATCATTCCTGCAGTCAATCAGAGAAGTAAGCTTCAGAAGCGGATGACTATAGTAGGGTCAAAATTCCCTACGTTTCTGATCGGTCCTCCATCTTTTTCCAGATTTGTTTGAACTTTCTATTTGTGTGCTGGAAGTTATCCAATTTCTCATATCTGTTCAACCTGCATTCTTTTTCTACATGTCCATACTTGTTACAAGAATAACATCTCATGTGTCTAGAGAAATAAGCATAAGAATCATAATGAGTATTTCTAATCTTCCTCCTTTTACAATCAGCTGCTTTATGTCCATACTTGTTACATGAAAAACAATATCCCTTGAAGAAACCAGAGTACCTTTCTATGTAGGAACCTTTTGTTTGAGGCTTAAATGATCTGCTCCTGCAATTTGCTGCAACATGCCCATAATTATGACATTTAAAGCATTCAACTTTATTGACTGATTTCCTTTGAGATTTCATCATTGTTGGTTGACCTTTTGTTTCTTTCAACACTTCAGGTTTTGCATTGACATCCTCTCAATTTTTAGCACTTCCTTGTGAGCTAGATTCTCCTTTAACAGTTTCATGGAAACCAAGACCAAGTTTGATAGCAGGAGACCTTTGATTACTTAGAATATTGTCCAAGATATTAGTACTATCTTGAAACCTCAAAAGTTTAACCTTTTCTTCTAATTTACCTTTGAGAATGTTTACCTCAACCTCCAAGGCTTGACATTGCTTTGTCATGCTTTCTTCTTTCCTTCTTCCATCTTCTACTTGATCCTTTAGATTTAGAATCTCTTCTTTCAACCAATTTTCGTTTTCTTCACATGTTTGTTGCAGCTCTTCATTCTTCTTATTTGATTTTTTGAGATCTGCATTTAGATCGTTGATTTATGCTTCTAGTTATTTAATTCGATTGGATGCATACGTATGAAACCTTTGATATTTGTCCACTTGTCCATTTAGAATTTCTATTTGTTCTTTCATTTGAGAGATCATCTCTTTGTAGATAGAATATTTCTTATCAATTTCCTTTTGTTGTTCTTCAACTTTGATCTGGATAGCTTCTTCTAGATCCACAAATTTACTTTCACTATCTTCACTATTGTTTGCACCAATAAGAGTATTCCAATGACCCCAATCACTATCTGATTCATATTCTTCAATTTCTGCTATACAAGCTTTCTGAGATATCTTCTTGTTTCGAGTAGCCTTCTTCTTTTGTTTCTTTGCCATGAGTACTTTCAGATCATGGTCAGAATCTTCTTCATCTTCACTGGACACTTCATCATCATCTTCATTTGCATAATAACTCTTCCTCTTTTCAAATTGTTTCCCTTTACCATGTTTTTCTCTATAAGGACATTTAGCAGCATAGTGACCAACTTTTCCACACTCAAAACATTTGAAAGGAAGTTTACCTTTGAATCTTCCAGTTCCTAGTTGGAGTTTTCTCACGAAATTCGCTTCTTCTTCATCGGATATATAGCTGGATTCTTTTACAACTTCTTCTTCCTCGCAGAACCTTAAAGCGCTCTTCGACAAAGTTGAGATGGACCTTCCTGATTCATTTCTAAAAAGCAATAATGCCATGTAGTCGCAATTCCTCCAATAGTAAGAGTTTGCAGATCTTGCCTTTCTTCAATAACTGAAACTTTAGAGTCAAATTTTGAAGTCAAGGATCTTAAGACTTTTTCCACCAAAGTAGTATCAGTTATGGTTTCACCCAAATTTCTCATTCGATTTACAATATCATCCAGACATAAGAAGAAATGGGCAATGCTCTCATCACTATGCATCTTCAAATTTTCATATTCAATTCTAAGAGTTTGGAGTTTTGCACTTTTTACCTTTGTGTCTCCTTCATAGCTTAGAATGATTTTGTCCCATATTTCTTTAGCTGAATGTAGCTGCATCACTTTAGCAAATTCTGATTCAGACATGCTTCCCAATAAGAAATTCACTGCTTTGGCATTGATTTCATACTTCTTTCTTTCAGCTGCATCAGTAGGAATATTTGCCGAGTATTGATAACCTTTTTGCACGATTGCCCATACATCTGCACCAAGACTTTGCATATATGCTTTTGTTCGTACCTTCCAGAATATCAGATTGCTTCCATTGAATAGAGGTGGCTTTATAGACATCACTCCTTCTTGACTTCCCATTGCGACGGATCTCCTTCAAGCGATCAAGCTTCTGCAGAAGGACCTGCTCTGATACCAATTGTTGGGAAAAATACTGAGAGGGGGGGGTGAATCAATATTTATAGCATCTTCAAAACTTTTTACTTTTTCACTCTCCAAAACCCATACACTACTTTCCTTTAGTAAACTCGCATATATACGCGGATATCCTTCATACAACTCGCGTATTAGCAGGGATCTAAATATGTAGATATTTATTAACTTAGTTCTTTGCAATATTCATTCATCTGATGTTAAGTTATCAGTGAACATGTGTAGTAACAACAGAATAAACCATCACACAAGCATCACACATGAACACCAGGATTTTTGAGGTGGAAACCCAAGTCGGGAGAAAACCACCACTGCAGTTGCTCAGCCTTCAATATTTTATTATAGAGAAAACATCTTACAACATATAAATGTGCAGCACTCCTACCAACATCGCAGAAATCCCACCTATCTGCTAATATAATTCCGGAAGGGAGCTCCAACCCCCGACTGCTACGCCCTCTCCTCGGAAGGGAGCTGACAACTTCGCTCATGATTTTCACACACCCCCAGGAGTTATTGAAGACCTGATCATACAGAACCTTCTACATTCCTATGGACCACGTTTCATCAATTTTCACACTGGATCCAAAGCTTCCTTTAGGACACAACTTGCAGGCCACATTTCATCATATTTTCAGACTGGACCCTTTCCATACTTTTAAGCACAATCAACCATGAAACAGATACATATAACTCACTAACAGATATCAGTAAACCAGCAGAGCAGATCAGACATTTCTTACCACAGACTTCAGCAAACCCTAGTTTGCATACACGCTTTCCTTTCTCTGATGTCGCGTATATACGTGCTTCCATTCAAATAAACCAGCATATACTTCTGTTTAAATTGCAGAGCTAATTTCATTGCGCATACGCGCTTTCTCTTCATCGAAGCCGCGTATATACGCGCTTCCTCTTCGACGAACTAGCGTATAGATCTTCAACCATTATTGAGTAGCATACTTCTTCAGATCAGATATTCAGTTCAGATTTACCCTTTTACTTCATACAGATGTTCGCCTCATCTCAAATCTAAGACTTCCATAAACAGATCTAGCAGATACAAATACATTCTTGATCTAGATTCCCTTCTTCATCATTTCTTCATTGGAGCATCATACATTCAGATCTATCATTCAACTATTACCCTTTCCATTCAGATATACTTCAGAGAGAAGTATTCATTCAAGCTCAGACATCTTGCCCCCACACTCATGGTTTGCACAAATGAATTTCTTCTCCTTATATAGGTTTACCATTTTTTCAATACCATGAGCCAAAACAATACCATGAGCCCAAAACTACATTACTTCCGATGGTATTCCTGGACGGGGTCATTTAGACGAATCATTACCCAATACAATGGGTCAATAATTGGTGGTTACCCTGGTTTTTCACTTTATGAGCTGCTTTTTCCATGACGTGACTGCTAACGTATTCTTTACCGCGATGCATACGCCGACCATAGTAAATCCGCATGCCTTGAGACATATCATCATATCTAGTACAAATTGAATTCCTTTCTTCATTACCTTCTACTTCAGAGATACATCAGATTTTCATCTTTAAACAGGTCCATCAAGACATATTCTATCAAGCACAACTTCATCAAGTAAGTTGTCATCATCTTCATCAAGTGGGTTGCTACTCAAACATCATTTCACATTAGATTTACATCATTTAGCAAGTCCATCAGGTCAAGAATAACCTCATCAGGTGGATTGCCATCAAGGACAACATATGCCAACAATCTCATGTCTTCATCTACATTAAGTGGGTTGCCATCAAGGACAACACTCTGCATCATATTGCCAACATATTTATCCTACATTAATTATCAATCCCGGTACGATTTTTTATCTCAAGAGTGTACTCAGTCTGAGGCGGAAATTTAATCTAAGAGTAATGCTTTCCAATTTGCAGTATAGTGTTTCAAATACAAGAGTAAACAAATGTTTTAAGATGGAATCTAATTGCAATGACATGAAACTTAATGCTCTAAAACTCAATTATTCACTAAACAGTCATCAGTCAAGGATGCAATAGTAATAACTCTTTCCTCTGTCAACTGATGTAAATGAAATCAAACATAAACAAGATCCTCAATCTGAAAACTTAGACAGTGATATAAAATGTCCTTTACAGTTGTTGATCTTACACTCCAAAGTAAAGCAACTAATTGGAAATGAAAACTGAGTTAAATAATGCTGCTAATGGAAATGGAAGAAACACACTCTCTGCAATAACATTCCAAATCAAACCAAATACTTGCAGGAAAGAAATGATCATCAAAGCTATTTAATGGAAATGAACAACAAATTCTAGAATGAATAGCTAAGCTTTATATTGGAAAAGCATATCAATACAAGTCACAAAGAATAATAATATTTTTATGGTGGAAAGGATAGCAACGCGATTCAATCACAGCTTATGCAATAAACCAATTCCATAAAATATTGAAATAGTAAGCTATCAAACATGGAATCTGTAAAGAAATGCGACTAGAGAAAATGAACATTAAAGCAAACTATCACACGACTGGAATTCTAAAGTAATGGTACAGATAGCAAGTGGATCCACCAGGGCCAGGCCCTTAGCCACTAGTGAAGCACCACCAAGCTACTCTAGTATCAAATAATGGAATGACAACTGAATTCTATATTAATCATATGCAACAAAGTTCACAGGCAATCACACTCTGTTTTAACCAACGAGAGTCAATTATCAAAGTGAAAATACAAAAGGAAATCTAAATAATGATAATATATGCTCTCTGATTTCTACAAGCACTATCCTTTTATAACAGCCAGGCAGACAAAACAAGAAATATAGATAAGCTTTGAAGCAGCGATCCCTTAGGATCGAAAGATCTGAGGGATTCACTCTATCTTCTATCTCTAGTTATTATTTTTTCCTCTTGCACTGAAGCCACATTGTTCCTTTCTTTTCTTTGACTGTGTGCTTTGATTTTGATCTCCTTGTCTGGATATGGCTTGTTGTTGAAGGGATAGCAGTTACTTCTTCTTTTTCTTCTCATCTCGAATGGTGGCTTCCCATTTCTTCTATTTTCTGTATAGAAGAAAGGACAATATTTAGTTAATTTGCAATAATCACTAATCTCCTTAATTCCATTATAATTCTTCGATATATTACCATTTTAGAATACAAAGGAGTTATGGTTAAAGGAAAAATATAAAGAAGTAAATGGAAAATTCATACCTTTTCCATCGCTCAACACACCCCCCTGCTTACCCTTTTTCATGTCCTCATGAAAACCATGTAGTTTACATGAAAATAAGTTAGAGAATAGGTTGGAGAGGGGTTTTCATTAAATGGTCTAAAACCATGATTTGCAGCTAAAACTTCAAAAATATGCTCTGTCTTCCCTTCAGGTAATTCATATATGGCCTTATAGTTTGCTGCACGATACCAGATAATAGGGATTCGAAATCTACAACCTAGATAATACGGGTCTTCCCTCAAGATGAGGTTACTGTAGATAACCAGGCGGTTGGTAGCTAACTTAAAATTTTTATAATTGAATGGCTCTCTATCTTGAATACTCCAATTGGAAATCTTCCATCGGAGTTTAGCTGCTACTATGGCTTGGTCTATGATGGACAGACAATATTCTACCCCATCTAGGACAATCTCTTTGTGGATGGGTCCCAATGTCTGGATCACACCCTCCTTTTTCATTAAGCTTTTCTTCCTAGCCCATAGTTGTAATGGGTGTCTCGGTTCACCCCTAACCCAAAGGTCTACCCATTTTCTTGTCTCTGAAAGTGTTATAGGCCTTGAGCTATTTTAACTAGTTAATAGCAAATGAAATGAATGCTTGATATTGGACATCACCCACAAAAGGACTAGGATTCATATCCATTCCCTCTTCCAATATAAAATTGTGCAAA
The DNA here is from genome assembly GCA_034641835.2 of Pinus albicaulis. NCBI lineage: Eukaryota > Viridiplantae > Streptophyta > Pinopsida > Pinales > Pinaceae > Pinus > Pinus albicaulis. Next base: position 1,967,450,830 of record CM076578.1, on the reverse strand, counting down.
TAAAATTCACAGAGTAAGCGCTGAACTTTTATTCCATAGAGTTTGCAGCAGTTTATAAAATCATCAATAGTTTTTAATTCTACAGGTTTTCTCACCTTAACAGCTTTAATTTTTAACTGTAAATATCTTTCTAACAAGAAAAAAGCATAATTTTTGGCAAGGGACCTACATGCTAGAACATCTGTATATAGAGAACAGAGAGTATCCATTTGATTCCTAACTGTTTGTAGTCTATTCCTTACCTCTTCAACCTTTTCTTCTGCCTTCCGACATTTTTCGAAGGCTTCTTCCTCTGATGCATTGATGTTCCTTAATTTCTATTGTAACCCTTGGTATTTCTTCTTAGAAAAAGTCTCTTCTTCAAACTTTTCTCTAGCCTACTGAGCCTATGCCAGATCCTCTTAGAGTTTTGCTACACCAGGGTCGTTGTTCAACAAATTTTTTTTGGGTTGAAGATCTAATTGGGTTTTCTTATTACAATATCGAGTTCCTACAGTCTGTGTCTCTTTATTGCAAAATGTCTGGTTGGCCATACTGCTAGAGGATAGTGCCTTGGTCTGAACATCTTTATTACAGACTTGTGCATTTTCGGTTTGGGCAACTGCGTCTGTAACAACTCCCTGCTGTTCCTTACTATCTTGAATGAATATGGGCCCGGTTTGAGTCTCCATGGCCCTTATATTATGGGGTTCCATTTGGATAGCTACATCCCCCATTTTCAGGGTTCTTTTAGAAATTTTCCCCCTTTTTAGAACCCTTATATTCTGTCTAAGTCGTTTTACTAATTTTAACAGCTTTTTTTGTTCCCTCTGCGGCCTCTTAAGTTAATTTGTCTTCTTCTTCTTCTTCCGGACTTGGCTGCTCAGCTAGGTTTTTTTCTTCAGGGACCATGCCCTCACCCTGGTTCTTTTCCATATTCTCCATTTGGAATACTTCTTCAATATTCGTATTATCCTGACTAGGTTTCTCAGGGGAGGAAACCTTAGTTTGATCTGCTATTTCCTGAGGGGATTCTGATTCTGCCTCCTCCTCATCATGCATTTCCTCGGATATATCCTTTTTGTGGACAGAATGTTCCCATAATTGTTCTACCTCAATATTGAGGTTGAGCGAACACTAGGGTTGCATATACTCACACATATTGGCCAAAATTTGGGCCAATTCGTCCTCTTGCAATGGAATCTATGGTGGACTTGCGCTGGAGGTTATGGGAGGTTCTGCTTCCTCCCTTTCCTCTTCACTGGTATGCTTAATTTCTTCCTCTTCCTGATTTTCTCCTCCTTCATGTTGCGGGGGTTGCTCATCTCCAGAACTAGGTAATTATAAGGGTTGGCTGCTACTACTCTGGAGGCTTCCCAACATTCCCATGATTCTTCTTAATCTAGAGGACTGTATGCATTTTAGAGGTATGTTTACTGTGCTGGTGATTCTTTTTCGTTTCGGGGCAGGTAAGGCTGTTCCCCCATCTATTGAAAATAGCAATTCTTTCCAACTAGTCTACTGCTGAGCAAGACTGTGGCTAACTATTAATCGAATTAAACAATGGTGGCTTACTATCGTTCCTGTATGACGGGATTTCCTTATGCTCTGAGCAGCGTCATGTAGTAAAAAAATTAAATATGCAGGCAAATTTACAACACATTTCTATTTTAGTACTGCTAATAATTTGAGGTGGCGTGGTCTTACCACATCCTTTCTCCCATCGCATGTAATGTAGCTTTTCACTACTCTTGCCAGTTCTTCCCATGGTTCTCCCAGAGTTTCCGGCTGGACTCCTTTTCCTTTGACGGTTAGGTTTTTTCCTTCGTCCCGAAAGATGGTCATGGCCTCTTGCAATCTCAATTTTTTATGGGTCCATATGGGTCCAAATGCTGGTAGACCGGATACCTCATAAATTACTACATTTTTTAATGTTATTCACCTTCCTCTTACTATGGAATGATCCTCTTGCAAGTTCTGCAAAATTCGATGGCCACAGTTTCATGGGGTTGCTGCAGTCGTGTAAGGTAGGAAATCCATCTTGCTCTTTCCAAAATTTCTCGTGCAGCGTCGGAAACTATTAGTACTTGTGGTTTGATATGTACTACTAGCCCTTCCATTTCATCTAAGCCCTGCACATTGTTAATTTTTCACAGAAATACACAAAAATGGCAATGAAACAGCAACCCATGCATATCAGAAAATATCAATACTGTTAAACTTTCCATTTTTTGGATCTGATGAAATTAAGGAATTGACCCGTATGTAGGCGTATTTCAAAATTCACCCGCGCCCCCTTGAAATATGATAGGTCTTCCTCGACCGGCAATGGAGGAGCAGCGAACTGGACGATAGTCGTACAGTATAGAAAGGCATGCGTATTCATGAAATGATCACAAAAAGTATTGAATCACTGAAATCGAGGCATATTATGAAAATCGTGAATAAATATGGAAATGTTATGAAATGATGCGAAAATAGGGAAAAGGACAACTGATGTAAATAAAAGTGCTTATGCGGTCATTATTCACTTTAAACCATTATGATTGATTTATAAACAATATTTCATGTGTAAGAGGTTCAAAAAAACAGGGGTCTAGGAGCATAATCTCATTTGAAATCAAGATAAAGATATAAGAAAAGGGTTTATAATTACTATTGATTTGTGAAAGATATGACTCCAATACCATCAGCAGAGCTATGTTTCCCATAGGTGTTTATAACCTTGACAAAGTTGCTTTTTCACCCTTGGAATCATAATCCTTTATCTATGCCTAGGAAAGTGCTTTGTAATGTCAGGATGGAGGCCATTGTGCTGGCTTGGTAACCAGATGAATCACCATGCCATTCACTAGGAAGGAGTGAAAGGTGGACAGGCCGGCTCGTGATGAGACCTCCTGTTCCAAGGACTTTTTATTTTTCTGATGTGCTCATTGGATCATATCCCTGGTGTGGTGGCCATAGTGGGAATGCCACCTCACTACTTCCTTATGATCATGGTAGGCTGGCTCTTGATGAGACCCCCTATCCTCCATCCGACAAATCATAGAATTGTTAGTAATCATATAGATATTTTTTCTTTTTTCTTTTTCTTTTATATAGCACTTTCCTATTTATATATATAGGAAGGCTCAACACTCCTTAAGAGTAGGGATGGTGGAAGAAGTTTGAACATCTCAATAGAGGAAAATATGCCCTTATTCTTATTCAATAATAAAATTCAAAGAGAGTTATGAGGAAGAACCAACATGATAAAAATAATCAATCAAATTAGTTTTAGTGAAGATAAAGATAGCAAAGTGATATAGATAGTTGTGTCATTTCCTTTTTTCTTATCAATACAAGGCAATTTCTTTAAAAATTACAATTTTTCCTTGATTTTTTGATTCTAGTAACCTCTAATTTTTGTGTCCTTGCATAAATTTGTATGTTTGCCTTAAAAGGATCATGAAGAATTCACAAAAATTCTCAAAATGTTGTTCTATAAGAGAAACAAAAAAAAGAAAAATGCACTCAAAAAGTGATATTCCTTAGATGGAACAGCTGTTGTTCCTTAAGAGGAACAACAAAAATAACATCTACACACAAAATTGCAGTTCCTTTAAGAGGAACAACAAATAAAAGAAAAATATACACGCGAAACTGTTGTTCCTTAAGAGGAACAACAGTTGTTCCTTAAGCGGAATAGTAGCTAAAACAAGCACAAAATAAAATGCTAATCCTTCGGTGGAACAACCTAAAAAAATTCCAAATCGAAATTGTTTTTCCTTAGAAGGAACAGCAGAAAGTGAAAAAAATGGCGAAGGGGCTATTCCTTTTAAAAGGAACAGCAAAAACAATCGGCGGAAATGTTCTTCCTTTTAAAAGGAACAAAAAAAACAATTGGCAGAAATGTTGTTCCTTTAAGAGGAACGGTTGTTGTTCCTTAAGAGGAACAATAGCTGTTTCTTAAGAGGAACAACAGTTGTTTCTTAAGAGGAACAACAAAAAGATAAACACGCAGAAGTGTTGTTCCTTAAGAGGAATAGCAAACAAATATAAGCACGCAAGATTGTTGTTCCTTAAGAGGAACGACTGCTGTTCTTTAAGAGGAACGGCTGCTATTCCTTAAGAGGACAACAGCTATTCCTTAAGAGGAACAGCATGAAAAATAAAGGCACACAAGATTGTTGTTCCTTAAGAGGAACCGCTGCTGTTTCTTAAGAGGAACAACAACTGTTCCTTAAGAGGAACAGCACGAAAAAAAATTTGTACAAAAACAATTCATACAAGTGAAATTAAAGAGAAAACCTTATGTACAAATTTCAGAAATAAAGGAATTGTTCACTGAATTAATGCTGAGGAGGAGTTATCTTCCTCAGCCAGAATCTGCATAGTGGAATCTCCTCATAATTACTGGTAAATGGATTCCCGATTAAGAGATTTGTGGTAAAGTCGTACTCGATGACCATTTTCTTTGAAAGAATGTCCAGATCCATCAATGGTAGTTAATGTAATGGTGCCATTGTCATGCACTTTCTGTATCTCATAAGGTCCAAGCCATCGTGTCTGGAGTTTTCCGGGGAAATCCTAAAACCTGGAGTCATATAGGAGTGCCCAATCGCCTTCATGGAAGATTTTCTTTTTAATAAGGGCATCATGCAATTTTGCTCTCTGCTACTGAATTAATGCAGTGTGTTGAACGACGAAGAGCCTAATTTCATCTAACTTGTTGATTTGTTGTAATCTGCTAACCTGGGCCTCATTTAAATTCAAACCCACCTCTTGCACTATTCTTAATGTTTGAATTTCAAATTCTATTGGAAAGATGGTGTTGGGCAGTGAAAAAGGTATGAAATTACTATGTATCTTCTCATTCTTTTACTATAGACATACTCCTTTTTATTATAAGGTAATTTATTATAAGAATTATGGTAGAATTGGAAAGGTTTATGTTTATTGTAAAAATATGACTAAAGATTGCTTTTTGTTGATAAAACAGGAATTAAACGAAGTGAACAGAAGTACCAAAGGCGAGGTTGAGATCAATGCAACTGCTGCTCCATTAGCGTTAAACCAAATCTGGCCAAAGACAAGGAGATCTGAACGAATTGCCAAGAAAAGGCAGGGGACAACTCGACTTTGGTCAAAGTAAACAAGATGATAACTAAACAAAGGGAAGCGAATCCCTCAGGATCCTTCGATCCTGAGGGATCACTGTTCAAACTCATCTTATTCCTCGTCTTGTCCATCAGGGTTTGATATATAAAGCAACATCCTTTAGTGATCAAGGGGTCAAAATTTCATATATTCAAACATTTCCTTTGTAATATTGTTTTTATTGACTCTTGGTTTTAAGGGAGCAACCTTTGTAATACTTTATGTTTGATTAATATCAAAAACATGTTCATTTCATCTCTTAAGTTCTGAAGTAGCCCAGCAGTATTTCACTGGCGCTAAGGGCCTGAATCTGGTGGAATTACCTTGCTATTTGTATTTCTAATATTTTCTTACTATTGTGTGAAGTCTTGTTTAAAGTTTATTTCGATTGTAGAGTTGATTGACTGTCGTTGGATTGAATACAGATTCATTGTGATCATTAATGAATTGCATTTCTATTTTATCACCTGCGGGAAGTGCATTCATTATTTATTTACCTTGCTATCATTATAAAGCTTTGCTGTTCTATATTCGATTCTAGTTGTTGTTCTTTTGGTTTTTGATTTGTTGTAATTGACTGTTGTATAGTATTGGCTATCGACAGGATTGAAGTATTGAGATTAGTTAAGTCTATAATTTCTGTTCAATTTATCTTGTTGTTCCATTTCTGTTTATTGTTCATTTCTGATTCATAGCTTCAGATTAGCAGATATATTGGTTATAGTTGCTATAAATGCATAGGAATTACGAGTTGTTGTTCCTTTCTAGCCTTTGCAGTTCCTTTCAGTTATTTTTATCAGCAAGTAGTTCGAGCTTGATTTCATTTATATTGCTTTAAGAACAAGACCACCAACTGTAGAGAACACTAGTTACTGCTTCCAAGTTCTCAGATTGGTTATCTTGCCTCGGTGTGATTTCAGTTGTATCGATTTCTAAGGGAAGGAGTTACTGCTACTGTATCCCTGATCGATGGTTTGCAGATTGATGTAGTTAAGATTTCAAAGCATTTCAATTTATGTTACTGTAATTAGATTTCTTTACAAGCATTTGTTTACTCTTGTATTCAACATTCTATACTGCATCTTCACAGCATTACTCTTAGTTAATTGTAGCCTCAGACAGAGTACACTCTTGAAATAAAAATTCACTCCCGGATTGATAATTAATGTAGGCTAATTAGGTGTTCAAAAGATATCTTTTTATGACCCAAAATTTTGGCGCTGTTGCCGGGAAGAGTGTATGCCATTTCAAAGGAGTGATGCGCAGCTGATTTTCTTCTGCTCGCAAAGAATTGGGTATTAAAGACGGAAGGTAAGAACCCGCACACTGGGCAAGAAATACACTTGCTCACAGCCCGCTTCACAGCAGAAGTAGGTAAGCTTCTTTCTTTAGGTAGGAATGAAGGTTTGTTTTCTTGAATGAATAGACCAACTAAGAAAAACAAAATTCCTCCTAAAATTGAAAAACCTAAGGGACCGGTGAACCTTGGGCAGACAACTTTTATTGACAAAATCCTTAAAAGAATTTAATCTCAGCCATCAGTAGGATTTAGAAAAGCTATCTCTATATAGCCTACTAGTTCACTTCAGGCTACAGAGTCACCATATAAATCCTTTGCTGAGGTACACAGTTGAACAGAGGGAATTGAGCAATATTCCCAAGAAATTGAGAATCCCTGCATAATTTCCCCTGAAGAAGGGAACTCTAGTAATCTCCGTGAAGGAGAAGGGGAAATAGGAAAAACAAGAGACCCAAAATCTCCTATTGAAATAACCCAACCAGTAAGTAGTCCAGATAAGGGAAGTTCTGTTAAATGTATTCAAAACCAAGGTCCTGAATCACCTAAAATAGTAGGACAACAAGGAATACGTATTGTTCCAGATAAGGGAAGTGTTTTCAAAGCCATTCCTACTCCTGCTAGGCAGCCTAGAAATTCCTTAGAGATCCCAGAAGGATATTGGCACATTTTTGACCAAATGGCCCAGAACCAAAATTAGAACTAGCAGACACCCCAGGAAACCTCTACGATGCAATATCCTATAGTAGATATTGCAGTCAATGCACCTATGAAGGCCATTACCCTTCAACATATTCCCACATTTCATGGCTTAACATCAGAAGATCCGGATGTGTTTTTGTTTGAATTTGATGTGTTATGCAGGGGATATGATTATACCACTGATCCCAAAAAACTAAAACTGTTCCCTTCTACATTAAAAGGGGCAGCCTTACGATGGCTTATGGGATTAGGTGGGGGTGTCATAAATGATTAGGATCAGGTGAAAGCTACATTTTTAAAGAAGTATCAAGATTATTGCAGGTCTCGGGAACTAAAAGATGAAATATTCCAAATGACAGCAAAACCAAATGAAACCTTGGAAGAATATGTGGAATGGTTTTAATACAATCTTCAGAGATCTCCTTATGCATCTTTACCCTTACCTGATAATGTGTTCAAAACTACATTAATTAGGGGAACGAAAGATTAGTGGGTTGAAACAATGAATATTATGGGAAAATGTGATATATATTAGGAAATTTATGCTAACATCATTGACTTATGTATTGGGAGTTCGAGGGGCAATACAAGGCTAAAATCAGCAGAACGTGATATGATCAAAAGAAAAAATAAGACCTCTAATGAAGGTGTGACTCGTGCAGAGATTGGAAATCTGCTAGAAGATTTTAAGACAGACATACTTGGGACTCTAACAATGCAGTTCGACATTATGCAATCCAAACAAAAGGAAGTAGAAGCAGAGCAAAATTTGGCGATATTCTATCCCAGATGCAGGAAGAAACACAGCCACAAAGAGTGCTCGTTGGATGTGATCAAAGTTTGCGCCATTTGCACGAAAGATCACCCTACAGAAGGATGTCCTTCACTTCTTAACCTAAAAGAAGTTTATAAGGAGGTAGAAGAAGAATCTGAAGTGGTATGTCTTCTTAATCAGCGTCGAAAATGGCAGCCACGACAATCAGGTATGCCAGCTAATCCATTTTCTTCTTTTCAGCCTCCTCAATACAATGCTCAAAAATATAGTGGAATGTGGAAAAATCAACCACCTTTCCCCAATTGGTCATAATATCCATTCCCTACAACATCTTGGCCAAATCAAACAAATCAAAATAATTTGCCTAGCTTTCCTTTCTGCCCACTGTTTTGGCAAAATAATAACTATCCTACATAATGGTCCCCCTCTACTTCCCAGAGTCAGGCCTGGTAGTCAAACTGGAAAAGACCTACAAATAAGCCAGTTGGAACAATCCCTCTCTCTCAACTGACACTACCAGCTCCCTATACAAACCCCTAGACCAACTTAAGACCACAACTCCCAGCCCAGCCCAACCCAAACCCAAACAATAGGCCAGTTTAGTATGTCCAAATAATGGAACCCCCAGAATTAGAAACTAAATTGAGGGAGTGCAATGACCTTCAATTAAGGTCTGGACCCATAGTAGAAACAAAGAGAAATAATGATGTTCATATTGAAGATTCGTTACCTGTAGAACAAACATTACAGAAAGAGAAGGAGGTTCAACAACAAAATCAACAACAAGTAACAACTTCCTATCCACCATTCCCAGAACAATTAATCACACCACACCCATTAGAACATCCTAATTTTGATCTTCTGGGAGAATTAAAAACTTTATGTATAAAAATCCCTCTCCTCCAAGCTATCCAAGATATTCCTATATATGCAAAAACCATCAAGGAATTATGCATAAAAAATCCAAAGAGGAGAACAACCACCAATCCAACTATCCAAATAGTCGGTACTTTATCTGATTTATTATCAGGAATGGAAACACCTGTAAAATATGAAGACCCAGGAACTCCTATAGTGACAATGCAAATCCATGGGCAATTGTTTCCAAATGCCTTAGTTTATTTGGGAGCAACAATCAATATCCTAACAACCACCACTTGTAAAAAACTTGGCATTACATTGCTTGAACCAAAAACAACCTTATTGGAATTGGCTGACCGGTCGGTAGTCAAACCAGAAGGTACACTACAAGATGTAATGGTATCTGTAGATTCCTGGGAATACCCTGCTGACTTCCTGGTTATCAATCCAAAGAACCAACTAGAAGGACACCCGTTAATTTTAGGTATACCTTGGTTGGCAACTGCCGATGCTTATATTGGATGCCAACAAGGCAACATGAAAATGACAAGGGGAGATTATGTTAAGAATTTAGCTTTATATCCCCCAACCCAGCCAAGTCTATTAATAATAAAAATAAGAAAACAACCTGTATAATATCTTATGGAAAATATGAGATCACCTCTAACTTTAGAAAATGCTCTTGATTTTAAAGATCAAATAGAGGATTATATCATCAATAGTTTTATTAATAAACCAAAAATCAGATCCCATCTACAATGTCACATGATCAAGGTAGAATTTGATAATAAAGAAGAAGAAGATCCTTTGAAATACATTCCTGATCAAGTAATACCCACTACTTCTATGTACAATAGCAAGATTGTAGAAATTGAGCCGAGAAAAACTCTAAACATTAACAAAAATCTGACTGTTGAACAAGAAGAGAAGTTGGTCCAACTATTATGGAAATACAAAGCAGCATTTGCATGGGATTACCCCGATATGAAAGGAATTGAACCTCAATTGTGTACACAGCACATCTATATCGAAAAATATGCAAGACCCATTCACCAACCCCAAAGAAGATTAAACCCTCACCTCAAAGATATTGTGAAAGCTGAATTACAAAAACTATTGGATGTTAATTTCATCTACTCAATATCTGATAGCAAGTGGGTCTCTCCATTAGTAGTGGTACCAAAAAAGAACGAAAAGTGGAGAATATGTGTAGATTACCGTGAACTTAATAAGGCAACACTAAAATACCACTTTCCCCTTCCTTTCATTAACCAGGTATTAGACACATTGGCAGGAAATAAATTCTTTTCTTTCCTCGATGGCTTCAGTGGATACAATCAAATCCATATTGCCCCTTAAGACCAAGACAAAACTAATTTTACCTGTCCATGGGGGACATTTTCCTACCGAGTCTTACCTTTTGGCCTATGCAATGCCCCTGCTACATTCCAAAGGGCCATTCTCAGCATCTTTGCAGACTTAACAAATGAAGGCCTCGAAGTATATATGGATGACTTCACACATTATGGGGATGATTTTGAGCCCACATTAGATAATTTATAAAAGGAATTGCAAAGATGTATTGACACTAGGCTTTGTTTAAGCCATGAAAAGTGTCATATGATGATGACCGAAGGAGTTATCTTAGGGCATTATATTTCAGCAGCTAGAATTCAAGTGGACCCAGCTAAAATTCAAATAATCTTGTTAATACCCACACCCACTGTTAGTGTCAGTCTATTCATGCTGCCATTAGTGATCAAAATTTCTCTTTTGCATTTGCATATTAGGAGTCTCATACCGAATAAATTTCACCATTCCACTAGGTCATGGATTCATTGATGGTAGTAAATTTTTCATCAGTTTTCCCTCATGAAGTACTTGTTAATTTTCCTCTCTATGGTCTTCAGTCATTAGTCACTTTTATTCTCAAAATCATGTCAGTGGGTCATAGGATGGGTCTCATTAGTTTTTTGGGTCTCACCGTGGTCTAATTAATGAGTCAAATGCCAATAAATATCAGCAAGGTCATGAGGAAGCCAATAAGCTCAAAGTCACAGCACCTGGAAGATCGGAGAGATATTTTATTCAGTTTGATGTAATTTTTCACCTCAAAACCATGTTTTGAGGTGAAAACATGATATTTTGTCATTATTATTATTCATTATGTAATTTCATGTCACCATATGTAATAAGTCACAATTCAGAAAGTTGTTATCTCCACAAAGTCATCTCCCTGCCTTTAGAGAATTTTTTCATAGTGATTTCAATGTTAAATCATCTTCCAAGTAGATCCATCAGAAAGAGCCTGGAAAAAGCTTTCCAACGATATATTACACTCTTAAAACTGAATTTTGGATTGAAATTTATGCCTAGGTGAAGTAAAGGTCCCCATCCCCTTAAACATCCCCTTTTCCCGCTTTCCCCTAAACTTTATGTTATTAAAGTTTATTATTTTTCTTTATAAAATTCCTTTTTCCCCATCCGATTACCCAATCTCATACAAAATTCGATGTGATTTAAGCACTTCCCCTCCATGTCCCTTTGAGGCTTTTTAATAACATTTTAAAGTTTTGTTATTATAAAACTTCGTTGAAAAACCACTTCCCCACCATACTCCTTTGAAAATTTTATAATAAAACATTTCAAAAGTTCTTATTATAAAACCCCAATCGCAATCACAACTTTTATAAACACACCTCGATTGTCCTCCTATGAAAACTCCAATGCGATTGCATCGCACCTCCTATTCTGATCGCATCGCAAAATCTTGTGCCCAATCCGATCAATCGCAACCTTCCCTCCTCGGATTGATCGCAGCCCCTCCTCCGATCGCATCGAAAATCCTTTTCTTCTGATGTGATTGACTCTTGATCTACTCCCCTGATTGGCCCCACCCGATGCGATCCCGACCGTTGATCCGATTGACGATTGGACGGCCCCACATCTAATTGCGCCATCGCAATCGGCGATTCTATATGCAAACTGTTCCTTTTGCCTGCTCCGATATTGCGATTGCAATTACCCTCGGGCCAACCATAAATCCTCTGCCCATTTATTATAAAAAAAAATCCCATTCCCCTTTGTAAAAATCAAATTGTAGTTAATTTCATTTTATCAAAGGCCTCTCCCTTATTGCTTATTCCCATCGCATCGGAAATATTCTATTCGGTTATGTGATGTGCCCCTCCACGATCTTTCGATTGCGATTATGCGGGTCCTGCCTCCTTCCCTTCCCTTTTTCCCATTTAAAATTAAATTTTCCCTTCACTAAAGGCAAAGTTTCTTTTCAAAGGTATTTTTATTAAAAAGTTGGTTTTATTCAAACGGAAAGCAAAGTGACAGTCAGTTGGCCGAAGCGCTTAAAATAAAAAAGAGATATCTACAACAGTAGGAAAATAGGATCAGATTACCTATTTTTCCTTCAGCAAATTCTCAAAGAGTTTAAAATGTATTGCTATTCCTTGTTTTCAGAGGAAAAACGTTGGTTCTCTTTGCCATATTCAAATTTTAGTTCTGAGTTGTTAGACAACTCTCTCTTTTCATGGATTTGTTTTCCCACAAATCTAGTGTATTTAATGTAATTGAGTCTAGGTCTGAATTCTATACTTCAGCAGTAGGGAATAGTGTGGAAGAACATTTTACGCTCCATGTACAGTTTGACAGGGAATTAATAAGATATGCAGCTCTGATTTGTGTATAGTTTTAGCATTTGTTCTGTCCTTTGTGTTCATATGTAAATTGTTATGTTCATTATTCATTCATAAACATCTCTGTTGAATTCTTCCAAGACAGAAATGTAGAATCCATTTTTATATGCTCTGCCTTGGGGAATCATTCATATTTTGTGTTTTTCTTCTGTTTGAAAAGGATCCATTTATTGTGCCCTTTTTAGCTCCTCACTAGTCTTTCCATTTCATATTTATTTAAACCTTAATTTCTAAAATCTCCTGCCTATATTGCCCCATGAAATATCCTATATTCTGATTTAATTTACCAGTTTCAAACTATCCCATTGTTGCCCCACACATCCCTAAAAATTCATTCATTTTATCAATTTTTTTCCTATCATTATACCTAGCCTAATATCAAATCATTATTGCACTTTATTGAATATCTATCTTTACGGAGAGAGCCCTCTCCTGTTCTTGTAGGGATAGCTACAAGACTGAGCGTGGTTTAGTTTGTTACCCTGTTTTTCCCTTTTTAGCTTGGGGTCCAATTCGAGAGCTAACATTCTCTGGCAACCATACTGGGGAACAATTTTAGTATAAATTTAGATCACCCCAGTAAGTATTCCTCTTGTAAATTCCTCAGCTCCGGAAAACAATTTTTAGAGTCTGTTAGGCTGAAGTAGAAATTTTGTATAGTAGAAGTTTACACACACTAGCTTCAAGAAGATACACCAGGGCTAATCCAGATCCAAATCCTCCCCCTGTATTTGAAAATCTGAATCTTATCCCAAGAATTGTCAGAAGACAAGAAAGATCATTAAGTCCTAGACCTGTCTTTAGATCCTATACTTGGCCTAGTGAGTGGTTTTTTGTAGAAGATCTTTCCTTTGACGAGAATTTTGAGCTTTCTTTGTTTAGAAATAGGTTTGAAACTGACATTGATGATTCAGTTTTAGATCCTGACTTCCTTGTAGATATTGAAGTCCAGAGAGTAAATTCCTCCATTGATGATTACATTTTGAATTCCCCTCAGTCCATCACTATAACAAATATTCTTGAGCCTTTAGAGTCGTCAGGATCTGCATTGCCTCCTCCTAATTCATCAGCATTTCCATTAGTCAATTCCCAATTGTCATCTCCTCCATCAATACCTCCCTTAAATCCTACAAATCCTGTTGTAAATCCACCCATAGTTATGGCTACTAGGTATGCACCCCTGTTTTTACCCCAGGTCCTCAATGATATGCCTGTTGACTATCAAAGCAAAATTCCCATCTTGGATGCCACTCAGAGCATTACAGCTCAGTAGCATGTTGATAAAATGAATGACTTTTTTTATTTGCATGAGGTTGAAGTGGAGAATGTAACAACTAGGCTGTTTGTTCAAAGTTTTGGAGGTGAAGTCAGAAAGTGGTTTAGAGCCTTACGACCAGGCTCAATTCGCACTTTACAGGAGTTGCACACACAGTTTTTGGACCGGTGGGAGGTAAAAAAGAACCCACTCCAAATTTTGTCTGAATACGAAAATATTAAGAGAAATGTGGGTGAAACTATGCAAGACTATTGTTTAAGATTCAATGCTATATATAATGCTATTCCAGCTAACCTAAAGCCTCATGTGGGATTAGCATTGCTGAAATTTCCAGATGGTTTTGACGCCGACATGGCATATCAGCTGCATGAAAGAGATCCGTCTTCATTAGAAGATATGTAGAAGATAGCAGTAAGCGTTGAAGCTAATCTGCTGGCTAAAAGAGCATGAGCTAGAGCTAAGAAAAGAGTCACTATAAAAGAGGAGGCCTTTCCTTCAGATAGTAAAATGGACACTCTGATCAGAACAGTGGAAAAAATGGTTGATAGGTTGACCATTGCGGATAGACTTGAGCCTCAAATAAGAAATACGAATTTTAGAGGGAAGTTGCCGCAGTTCAAAATCAAGCAGAGAGAACAGAGAACGCAAGACCAAGCAACACCACCATAGCAGCAGATTAAAACTCCATTGCAGCAGAACTATGTGCAAGGGACAAATTCAGATGATGATGATCCTGTGATTGAGGCTAATCACTTTTTCACAGTTGATGGTGCACCAATTTTTCTCACAGAAGATGAAGAATACACAGTGGCGACTCCAAATATTCAAAAATACCAAAATTTCATGTTGGCCAATGACACAGCGTTGGAAGAAGAGTCCGATGACTACCAGAGAGGGTATATGAATGATTTTTCGGCTCAGAAAAGGTAGTACTCTTTAAGGAGTAGAGGCGTTACAATCAGTCCCATTCAAAAAAGGAAAGAACTCCGAATGAAGAACGATGCACAGAAGAAAGGAAAAGAGGCAGCCGATCCTTCCTCTAGCAAAGCGTCGATAGTTACTAATGCAGCAAATGAAAAGAACCAACAGAGCTCAACAAAGGAGAAAACAGAGAAGAAAGACCCGCCCATTAAAGAGGTAGCAAAAGCTCCCTCCTTTAATTTAGAAAATGAAATTTCTAAGTTAAAAGTGTCTATGCCCCTCACAGAGTTGGTGAATAATAGTGTATATAAAACTCAGGTGTCCAAATTCTTGCAAATAGACTCTGTCTCTGATATGGTTAATGTAGAATATGACTACCCTAAACTTATGTTTGGTCTAGCCACAGAAGAATCTGAAGAAAATGAATTCCCTCCTTTTTACCTGAGTCTTAGAGTACATGAATTCATCCTGCATAACACTATGTTAGACTCTGGGGCCTCACATAATTTGATGCCCAAAGTTGTCATGGAGAAGCTAGGCCTTGATATTACTCAAAAATATCATGATTTGTATTCCTTTGACTCATGTAGGGTCCATTGTATTGGTCTAATCAAATATTTGGTAGTGTCTTTAGATCAGATTCCAGCAAAGAATGTCTTGATGGATGTAGTTGTTGCTGAAGTCCCACCAAGGTTTGGAATGCTTCTATCTAGGTCTTAGGGTGCAAAACTTAAGGGAACCATGCAGCTTAATTTCTCTTATGCCACTATCCCTATATTTGGCCAGTTGAGGAAGTTATATAGGGAAAAGAAAATGAAATATATGATTACCAGCAAAGAGAAGCCTATAAATCATCCCATTAATGTAGTCCATGCAGATTTAGAGTCTTTTGTCTTGTATTCTAATGGTGGTTTAAATGATGAGAATGTTCAGTTGGTACAAGTGGATGAAATAATTGAGATTTCAGACAATTTCAGAGAAGCCCTTAAACTGGAAAATGATAAAGTAGAAAAAAATTCTAAGCCTCCTACCTGCCAGCAGAAAAAGGATAGTGAACAGCCAAAAAACAGCCAAGGTAAAGAAGAGAAAGAAACAAATTTCCAACATCTTCAAGAAGAAGAAGAAGGCCTGTGGAGTATGGATTTTGATGGAGCTATTGGTAAGGATGGAGCTGGTATTGAAATATGGATTAGGAGCCCTGTTTTCCAGCCTGAGAAGGTTCCAACTAATGTTAGAGTTTGTGCTCATAAGTTAGCCTTTGATTGCTCTAACAACGAAGCAGAATATGAGGCTTTGATTGCAGGTCTCAAAATTTTGAGGAAGTTGAATGCAAAAAGGATTTATGTGTATGGTGACTCCGAGCTGATAATCAAACAGGAGAAAGGAGAATACCAAGCTAAACATCCGAGTTTGAGGGCATAAGAAATGTAGTCTTGGACATTTTGAAGACATTCCCAGAGTATACTTTGACAACAGTGCCCAGGATGCAGAACCTCATCGCTGATTCACTTGCCACTACTGCAAGCAACTTGAAGATTTCGATGAACTCCAGAAATAAGTTTGAGATCTATGTCAAACATAGGCCTATTGTTCCAGAAAATTTAAGGTATTGGCAAGTATTTTGGGATGATAATGAGATTAATGCATTTTTGCAGGGTGATGGAAAATTTAAAGATACTCCAATAGAGGGTGAGTATGAGGTTGATGACCAGGAGTTAGAAGCAAATCAAATGGACATACTACAACTAAAGGATAATGTGATTCCTAGAGGTCTCATACCTCTAGAGGATATTTTTGACCAGGATGATGTTGCAAAGAAGCCAAGATTGGCGCCCATGGAGAAAGGAGTTGAAGATGTGAATCTTGGAACAGCTGACCAGCCCAAGTTTGTGAAGTTGTCAAAAGCATTGTCCCTGGAGGTAAAGGAGAAGTATGTTAAGTTGCCTTCTGAATTTTCTGATGTGTTTGCATGGGATTACTTAGATTTGAAAGTGTATGATAAGAACATAATCTAGCATACAATTCCTATCAAGCCGGATCAAAAGCCTTTCATACAAAAGCTGAGAAGAATCAATCCGAAGTTGCTACCATCGATTGAAAAGGAGGTAAACAGGTTGTACAAAGCAGATATTATAGTTCCCATTAGATTTTCTAACTAGATTTCAAATTTGGTCCCAGTGCGTAAGAAGACAGGTGAGATAATATTATGTATAGATTTTCGAAACTTGAATAAGGCATCCTTAAAGGATAATTATCCACTTCCGAAAATGGACCTTATTCTGCAGAGAGTAGTTGGAGCATCCAGGATGTCACTACTTGATGGCTACTCAGGCTACAACCAAATCTTGGTGCATGAGAAGGACCAAGATAAAACTACCTTCACAACACCCTGGGGAACCTTCCAGTATGCTGAGATGCCATTCGGACTAAAGAACAATGGAGCCACCTTCTAGCGTGCAATGGAAATTGCTTTCACAAATGAAAAAGATGTTTTTCTCGTTGTTTATTTGGATGATTTGATAGTATTTTCAGGTTCAAATGAGGAGCATTTGCACCATTTGAGATTTGTTTTTCAGCATTGCAGAAAGTTTGGGATTTCTCTCAATCCCAAGAAAAGTCTTTTTGCCATGGATGAAGGGAAATTGCTCAGGCACATCATCTCTAAAGATGGCATCCACATTGATCCAGCTAGAGTGGAGGCAATTCAACTCATAGATCTACCACAGAATAAGAAAGAGATTCAGGCCTTCAATGGTAAGATGAACTTTTTACGCAGATTTATACCCAACTTGGCTGAGCATTTGAGAGAAATGACCAATATGTTGAAGAAGGAAAACACTGTTAAATGGAGTGAAGAGGCTATCAAGTCATTCAATTTGGTAAAGTTTTCTTTATCTAATGCCCCAGTTTTGATCAATCTCGAATATACTCAAGATTTTATCATATTTTCATTCGCATCTGAGCATACCATGGCTGTTGTTTTAATGCAAAAGAGAGATGAAGTAGAAAAGCCAATTTCCTTTTTCAGTTGGACTATTATAGATGCTGCTTTAAGATATAATATTATCTAAAAATAGGCATTGGCCCTCATTAAGGCATTGAAGGATTTTAGGGTCTATATTCTGCATTCACATACTATGGCGTATGTCCCTAACGTACCAGTGAAGGATGTGTTGATGCAAACTGATCCAGAAGGTCGAAGAGGAAAATGGATAGTAGCTATGTTGGAGTACGATCTGGAGATCAAGCCCACGAAGTTGATCAAAGGCCAAGGCTTGGTGAAATTGATGGCTCAATAAAATCTGCGTGCTTTAGATATAAACCTTATAACAGCAGTGGCAGAAGATGAAGATGAAGATTTGCTGCTTCTAGTTTCAGATATTTTTCTGTAGTCCCCTTGGTATTCAGATATTGTTTATGTTCTTCAGCATTTTTCACCTCCTATAGGCATGTCTAAGAGTAAAGGTAGATCTTTGAAGCTTAAATCTGTGAAATATTGTATTTTGAACAGTTCTCTATATTGGAAAGACCGAGGAAGTGTTTTTCTAAATTGTCTGGTTGAAGAAGAAGCTCAGAAAGTAATGCATGATTTTCATAAAGGTGACTGTGGCGGTCACTTGTTTTTGAAAACTACAGCCAACAAGGTATTGAGAGCCAGGTATTATTGGCCCACATTATTTTCTGATTTATATAAAACAGTGATGAATTGTAATGAATGTCAAATTTTCCAAGGGAAGAAGAAATTTCTCTCACTTCCTTTGAAACCAGTTTCAGTGAATGCGCCCTTTCAGCAGTGGGGGCTCGATTTTATAGGAGAAATTCACCCTACATCCTCAGCACAGCATTGATGGATATTGAATGGGACAGATTACTTTATGAAATGGATCGAGGCCATCCCTGCCAGGCAAGCGACTGACACGGTAATTATTCAATTCCTTCAATCTAATATTTTATCTCGTTTTGGCTGCCCATGTAAAATTGTGACAGATAATGCAGTCGCGTTCAGATCAAATAAAATGGTCGATTTCGGTGATAAATACAACATCGTGTTGGGCCATTCAACAATGTATTATCCACAAGGCAATGACCTAGTAGAGTCATCGATCAAATCGTTGATGAATATAATTAAGAAAATGCTGGAGGTAAACAAAATAAATTGGCATCGAAATCTCATCAACGCACTGTGGGTAGATAGAGTTAGCAATAAAAAATCAATAGGTATGTCACCTTTTGAGCTGGTTTATGGTACTGATGTTGTATTTCCTACTTCTCTTACAGTTCCAGTTATGAGATTGTTACAATAAGTTGGCAGCGAAGATGATGACAACCAGTGAAGGATCAACCAGATGATCCACCTTCAACAAACAAGAGAAGAAGTGTCACAGAAAGAAAGTCAGTTGTAGGACAAGATTAAAAATATCTATGATAGGAAGACTAAAGCAGAGAAGTTTCAGCTAGATGATGTAGTATTGAAATGGCATGCAAGAAATGAAGATAAAGGGAAGCACGGTAAGTTTGACAACCTTTGGAAGGGACCATACAGAATTACAGCATACAGGGGAAAAAATGCCTTCTTGCTTTCAGAAATGGATGGCCAATATTGTCCGGGTGGAGCAGTAAATGGTAGGCTATTGAAGCACTACCATTGT
The DNA here is from genome assembly GCA_034641835.2 of Pinus albicaulis. Taxonomy (NCBI): domain Eukaryota; kingdom Viridiplantae; phylum Streptophyta; class Pinopsida; order Pinales; family Pinaceae; genus Pinus; species Pinus albicaulis. The sequence continues at coordinate 1,967,431,521 of CM076578.1, read as the reverse complement.
TGAACATAGGGATCAGAGTCTATCTCATCATCATTGTATATACCATGTTATTTTTTTTATCAAAGTTCAAATGCACAGTCATTCAAGTTTGGGGCTTGAGGTGAAGGCTATAAAACTTGGGTGATATGTGTATGGTTTGGTTTCATTTCAGTTTCAGTCTTAGTCCTGAGTCACTTTTGAGTCAGTTTGCATTGTGTCAGTTTTTAGTATTTTTGACTCCATGCCCAATGGATAAGGCTACTTGGTCTACGGTGTTCTTGGCACCTCCAAGGAGCTACCATCCCCATTGGAGCCAATGTTAGTGTCAGTCTAGTCATACTACCTTCAGTGATCAAAATTTCTCTTTTGCATTTGCATATTAGGAGAATCATACCGAATAAATTTCACCATTCCACTAGGTCATGGATTCATTGATGGTAGTAAATTTTTCATCAGTTTTCCCTCATGAAGTACTTGCTAATTTTCCTCTCTATGGTCTTCAGTCACTAGTCACTTTTATTCTCAAAATCATGTCAGTGGGTCATAGGATGGGTCTCATTAGTTTTTAGGGTCTCACCGTGGTCTAATTAATGAGTCAAATGTCAATAAATATCAACAAGGTCATGAGGAAGCCAATAAGCTCAAAGTCACAACACCTGGAAGATCAGAGTGATATTTTATTCAGCTTGATGTAATTTTTCACCTCAAAACAATTTTTGAGGTGAAAACATGATATTTTGCCTTTATTATTATTCATTATGTAATAAGTCACAATTCAGAAAGCTGTTATCTCCACAAAGTCATCTCCCTACCTTCAGAGACGTTTTTCATAGTGATTTTAATGCCAAATCATCTTCCAAGTAGATCTATCAGAAAGAGCCCAAAAAGAGCTTTCCAACGGTATATTACACTCTTAAAACTGACTTCTAGATTGAAATTTATGCCTAGGTGAAGTAAAGGTCCCCATACCCTTAAACATCCCATTTTCCCACTTTCCACTAAACTTTATGTTATTAAAGTTTATTATTTTTCTTTATAAAATTCCTTTTTCCCCATCCGATTACCCAATCTCATAAAAAATTCCGATGCAATTTAATGACTTCCCCTCCATGTCCCTTTGAGACTTTGTAATAACATTTTAAAGTTTTGTTATTATAAAACTTCGTTGAAAAACCACTTCCCCACCATATTCCATTGAAAACTTTATAATAAAACATTTCAAAAGTTCTTATTATAAAACCCTGATCACAATTGCAGCTTTTATAAACACGCCCCGATTTGCCTCCTATGAAAACTTCGATGCCATTGCATCGCACCTCCTATTCTGATCGCATCGCAAAATCTTGCGCCCGATCCGATAAATCGCAACCTTCCCTCCTCTGATTGATCGCATCGCAAATCCTTTTCTTCTGATGCGATTGACTCTCGATCCACTCCCCCAATTTTCCCTGCCCGATGCGATCCCTACCGTTGATCCGATTGACGATCGGATGGCCCCACATCCAATCGCGCCATCGCAATCGGCGATTCCATATGCAAACTGTTCCTTCCGCCCGCTCCGATATTGCCATTGCGATTACCCTCGAGCCCACCGTAAATCCTTTGCCCATTTATTATAAAAAAAATCCCATTCCCCTTTGTAAAAATCAAATTTTAATTAATTTCATTTTATCAAAGGCCTCCCCCTTATTGCTTATTCCCATCGCATCGGAAATATTCTATTCGGTTATGCGATGTGCCCCTCCACGATCTTCCGATTGCGATTATGCGGGTCCCGCCTCCTTCCCTTCCCTTTTTCCCATTTAAAATTAAATTTTCCCTTCACTAAAGGCAAAGTTTCATTTCAAAGGTATTTTTATTAAAAATTTGGTTTTATTCAAATGGAAAGCAAAGCGACAGTCAATTGGCCAAAGAGCTTAAAATAAAAAAGAGATATCTACAGCAGCAGGAAAATAGGATCGGATTACCTATTTTTCCTTCAGCGAATTCTCAAAGAGTTTAAAATGTATTGATGTTCCTTGTTTTCAGAGGAAAAACGTTGGTTCTCTTTGCCATATTTAGATTTTAGTTTTGAGTTGTTAGACAACTCTCTCTTTTCATGGATTTGTGTTCCCACAAATATAGTTTATTTAATGTAATCGAGTCGAGGTCTGAAGTCTGTATTTCAGCAGTAGGGGAATAGTGTGGAAGAACATTTTACGCTGCATGTACGGTTTGACAGGGAATTAATAAGAGATGCATCTCTGATTTTTGGGATCCATGTGGTATGAGTTTTAGCATTTTTTCTCTCCTTTGTGTTCATATGTAAACTATTATGTTCATTATTCATTCATAAACATCTCTGTTGAATGCTTTCAAGAAAGAAAGGTAGAATCCATTTTTATATGCTCTGCCTTGGGGAATCATTCATATTATGTGTTTTTATTCTGTTTGAAAAGGATCCATTTATTGTGCCCTTTTCAGCTCCTCACTAGTCTTTCCACTTCATATTTATTTAAACCTTAATTGCTAAAATCTCCTGCCTATCTTGCCCCATGAAATATACTATATCCTGATTTAATTTCCCAGTTTCAAACTGTCCCATTTTTTCCCCACACATCCTTGAAAATTCATTTATTTTATCAATATTTTTCCTATCATTATACCTAGCCTAATATCAGATCATTATTGCACTTTATTGAATATCTATCTTTACGGAGAGAGCCCTCTCCTGTTCTTGTAGGGCTAGCTACAAGACTGAGCGTGGTTTAGTTTGTTACCTTGTTTTTCCCTTTTCAGCCTGGGGTCCAATTCGGGAGCTAACACCCACCACACAAACAGAGGTACGTAGCTTTCTTGGATTTTCTGGTTACTATAGAAGATTTATAGAACATTATTCTCGAATAGCTGCACCTTTATATGCACTAACTGGAAATTTTAATTTCATTTGGATAGATAAATGTGACAATGCGCTGAGGGGCCCAAATTGGAATTTTCCATTCCAAATTTCATCCAATGCCTCAGACACAACAGTTGGAGTAGTACTTGGGTAGGAGGAAGACAAGAAGCCATATGCAATCTATTACATTAGCAAAAATCTATCCCCTGCTGAATTAAATTATACTGTGACTGATGTTGGGTATGTGTTATATTCTTTCCACGACTAAGCACGCGCATGGGCGCGTAGCTTGGTCCTTAATTTCTGGTGGGTAGTCTGCGTCCATGGTTTTGTGCATGGTTTTGCACATGGTTTTGGGGTACGATGGTTTTCGGCCCCTGGTATTTTTATAGATCCGGTCAAGGGAACTACGGTTATGTTCTAATCCAGGGTTTATGGATTGGGGTTTATGTATGCTTCGGCATGTATATATATGTGTTGTAACACTAAAAGGAATATAATGAAAAATCAAGCTGGTCGTCCCGATTTGGGATTCAGGGGAAAATCTCTGTGTTTATCTGTTTTATGTTTTATGCTCTCGCTATTGTTTATTTTCTGTTATAAGATTCGTGTGTAGATAATTTCTGTTCAGGGTTAAAACCTACATTTGGTATCAGAGCTGTTTCGGCTTCAAGGGGACGCCTTTGCTGCTGAGGGTTTTTTAGTTCGGGCCAGAGGTAGACCCTGTTCAGTGGGAGATCTGCGGGATCGATTCTTGCGGTGAGAGAAGATGGCGAGCGGTGGAAAGATAGAGATCGAGAAATTTAATGGTCAGAGTTTTGAGTTGTGGAAGCTCAAGATGGAGGATCTGCTGGTGGATAAAGATCAGTGGATCGCGGTAGATCCAGGTACTAAGCCAACAAGAATGTCAGATGAAGACTGGAAGAAACTGGATCAGAAGGCTAAAAACACAATACGGTTGTGTGTCTCAGATTCAGTATTGTTGAATGTATCTGGGGAAGCTACGGCGAAGACCTTGTGGGAAAAGCTAGGGACTTTGTACCAATCTAAGTCTCTGGTGAATAAGTTGTTCCTGCGGAAAAAGCTGTATAACCTGAGGATGAAGGATGGAGATTCGGTGATAGAGCATCTGAACGCCTTCAATACTGTGGTAAGTCAGCTGTCATCTGTTGATATTAAAATCTTAGATGAAGATAAGTGCATCAGTTTGTTGTGTTCTCTACCAGACTCGTGGGATATTCTGGTTATTGCAATAGGTAGCAATACAACTACCTTGAATTTTGATGACATTGTCTCAGCCTTGCTGTCGGAGGAAATGAGACGGAGAAATATGGAGGGCCAGAATGGAGATGCCTTATCTGTACGAGGAAGGTCCCAAAACAAAAACAAGAATAAGGTTTCAAGTGGGAGATCCAAATCTAGAGGGAGATCTAAATCTCCTGGAAAGTTTGTAAAGGTATGCTAGAAATGTGGAAAGGAAGGGCACTACAAAAGGGAGTGCAGATCTAAAGCTCCTGAGAAAGGAAAGGGATCTGATGATGCTCCTTCTGCAGAGGCAAAAACCACCTCGGATGAAGGTGGGGATGTGTATTTGGCTTCTTTTTCAAATACACATGTAGATCATGAGTCATGGTTGATTGACTCAGGTGCATCCTTTCACTTCACTCCCCATAGGGAGTGGTTCTGCGAGTATGATAAATATGATGGTGGTGATGTCTTCCTAGGGGATGATAGGAAGGCCAGAATCGTCGGACGTGGAAAGGTCAAGCTGAAGCTGCAAGGTGGAAGGATTAGAACACTTCATGGTGTTCTGCATATTCCTGCATTGGCTAGAAATCTGATTTCTGTAAGCAAGATGGATGATGCAGGTGTAAAAACAGTGTTCGAGAAAGATGCCTGCAAGATGGTTTGGGGAGCACTGGTATTAATGCGGGGAGTTCGGACTGGAACTCTGTACAAGCTACAAGGTAGTACTGTTATTGATGGGTGTAACAGTTCTGTGGTTCCTGAAAGTGGGACGGAAAGCCTAGTTGTCTCTGGAGAAAAGACCATGCTATGGCATCAAAGGCTTGGACATATTGGAGAGAAGGGCCTTCGGATACTGCATAGAGATGGTATGGTAGAAAGTATGTCTAATTGTTCTCTGGATTTCGATTTCTGTGAACATTGTGTATATGGGAAGCAGAATCGGGTGAGTTTTCCTTCTGGTGCTAAGAGGGCAAACAAGATATTAGAACTTGTGCACAGTGATGTGTTTGGAGCTGTGTCAGTTCCATCACTGGGAAAGTCTGTGTACTATGTTTCATTCATAGATGAATTCTCAAGGAATACATGGATATATTTCTTGAGGAAGAAATCTAAAGTCTTTGACAAATTTAAAGAATTTAAGGCTCTGGTGGAAAACCAGACAGAGAAGAAGATAAAAGCATTGAGGACAGATAATGGTGGGGAGTTCTGCAAGAAGGAATTTGAAGAGTTCTGTAAGAAGTGTGGTATAGCACGGCAGAAGACTACTCCATACACACCTCAGCAAAATGGAGTTGCGGAAAGAATGAACAGAACACTGATGGAAAAGGAAAGAAGCATGCTCAGTGGTACCAGGTTAGGACAAGAATTCTGGGCAGAGGCAGTGGAGACTGCATGTTACTTAGTTAACAGATCACCTTCATCAGCGTTGGAGGATAAGACCCCACATGAGGTATGGACTGGTAAGAAACCCTCTCTTTCACATCTAAGGGTATTTGGATGTGAGGCATATGTACATGTTCCAAAGGAGAAAAGGACCAAGTTGGATAATAAATCTGAAAGGTGCATCTTTATTGGGTATAAGGATGGTTTAAAGGGTTACAAGCTTTGGAACCCAGAAACAAGGAAGGTTGTGTACAGCCGAGATGTGGTGTTTAGAGAAGCGAAAGATGTTGTTAAACATGAAGTCCTACCAAAGGAACCTGAGAAGATAGAGTTTGAGCTAAAGGAGGATGAATCACACTCTACAACAGAAGAAGACTCCGAAGATGAAGAGCCACAAACTCTAGCTTTGAGAAGATCAGTTCGGGAAGGAAGGCAACGAGAAAGGTATATTTTATCTGCTTTCTGTTCAGGTTTTGCCTTAACTATAACTGATGATGAACCTAGAACTGTCAGGGTGGCAGTAGATTCAGAGGATGGAAAACTCTGGAAGGAGGCCATGGTTGATGAAATGGCATCCTTGCACAAAAACGATGCATGGGATCTGGTGGAGTTGCCTGCTGGAAGGAAGCCCATTGGGAGCAAATGGGTGTTTAATAAGAAGATGAATGTAGAAGGCAAGGTGGAGAAATACAAAGCTCGGTTGGTAGCGAAAGGTTATTCCCAGGTGCCAGGAATTGACTTTGGTGATATTTTTTCTCTTGTTGCCAAGGTTACTTCTATTAGATTACTTTTATCTGTTGCTGCTGCATTTGATTTTGAGATAGAACAGATGGATGTGAAGACAACATTTCTTCACGGGGATCTAGAAGAGGAGATCTACATGAAGCAACCTGAAGGCTTTATGGTGAAGGATAAGAAAGAACTAGTATGCAGGTTGAAGAAGTCTCTGTATGGGTTAAAACAGTCACCAAGGATGTGGTATCAGAAATTTGATACCTATATACGGGAACTTGGCTTCACCAGAAGCAAGGAGGATCACTGTGTTTATTTTAAATTAATTGGTGACCATGTTATTTATTTGGTCTTGTATGTGGATGATATGTTGTTGATTGGAAATGACAAAAAAATTATCCAAGATTTGAAGACCCAACTGTTCTCCAAATTCGACATGAAGGATCTTGGTGTTGCAAACTATATTTTGGGCATGAAAATTAAGAGAGATCGGGCAAAGAGGAAGCTCTGGTTAAACCAGAGGAAGTATGTCGAGACTATATTGCAGAGGTTCAATATGCAGGATAGTAAAGCGGTGAATGTTCCTATTCCTGTAGGTGTAAAGCTGTCTGCTGAACAGTGTCCCAAGACACAAGAAGAAGAGGAGTATATGTCCCGTGTTCCATATGCAAGTGCAGTGGGTAGCCTGATGTGTGCAATGGTCTGTACTAGACCAGACATTGCACATGCAGTGGGAGTATTGAGCAGATTTATGTCAAACCCAGGGAAGGAGCATTGGACAGTAGTGAAGCGGGTTTTCAGATATTTACGTGGCACTAGTGATTATGGCTTGTGCTACCAGGGAAGACCGGGATTGGAAAGAATGTTGGACATTCGTGGTTTTGTTGATGCAGACTGGGCTGGAGATCTGGACCAAAGAAGATCTACAAGTGGGTATGTGTTTAGCCTATTTGGAGGTGCGGTCAGTTGGATGAGTAAAAGACAGTCTGTAGTGGCTCTTTCAACTACAGAGGCAGAATACATAGCAGCCACTCATGCAAGCAAGGAAGCAGTTTGGTTGCAGAGATTGTGTTCAAGTATGGGGTTGGTACAGCAAGCTATAAGGATATTTGTGATAATAAGTCTCTTATTTTAGCAGCTAAGAATTCCTTATCATTCGAAGACAAAGCACATTGATGTTCAATATCACTTTGTTAGAGATATGGTTGAGGCTAAAGGGTGTTCTTTGAGCAAGAATTGGACACTTTGAAGGAATGATGGCGATGCATTGACAAGTACGTAGCACTCGAAGTTCTCTTGGTGTGAAAGCAAATGGGTGTTGAAGAGTGGAGCCAATATTCCGCCACACAGCAGCCCCCATGGAAAGAGAAAACAACAAATGAGATGTTGGGTATATGTTATGTTCTTTCCAGCATAGCGGGGGGGGGGTCACGGGGGGGCGGCTAACCCCCAAATGAGGAGATAGAGAGGCATACAATGAAATTTGTTCCTTAATTTCCACTGGGTAGTCTGTGTCCATGGTTTTGTGCATGGTTTTGCACATGGTTTTGGGGTTCGATGGTTTTCGGCCCCTGGTATTTTTGTAGATCCGGTCAAGGGAGCTACGGTTATGTTCTAATCCAGGGTTAATGGATTGGGGTTTATGTATGCTCCGGCATGTATATATATGTGTTGTAACACTAAAAGGAATATAATGAAAGATCAAGCTGGTCGTCCCGATTTGGGATCCAGGGGAAAATCTCTGTGTTTATCTGTTTTATGTTTTATGATCTTTCTATTGTTTATTTTCTGTTATAAGATTCGTGTGTAGATAATTTCTGTTCAGGGTTAAAACCTACAACTGAGAAGGAATTTTTAGCTGTAGTGCATGCTATAAATAAGTTTAGGCATTAGATAACTGGGTATCCTATAGTACTATATATTGATCACTCTGCCATTAAATTTTTAGCAAATAAACCTGTTACAAATGGAAGAGTGACAAGATGGTTGATTTTATTGCAGGAATTCAACATTACAATCAAAGATCGACCTGGGAAAGAGAACCCTATAGCTGACTTTCTGTCAAGAATGCCAAAGCCAACAGATACAGAAGCAGTTGAAGATCACTTCCCAGATGAACATCTGTTCGCTGTTACTGTCAGAACACCATGGTATGTTGATATAGAAAATTATTTGGCAATAGGTAAATTATCTAAACATCTATCCCTTAATGAAATAAAACAGATAATACAGCGTAGTACCCGATTCTCTTGGATTGGGGGCTACCTATTTCACACAGGGGCATATATGAAAATAAGAAGATCTATCCGGGAGGATGAGGTATTTGATATTTTGAAAGCATGCCATGATGGGCAATGTGGCGGGAATTTTGCAGATCGTAGAACTGCCCATAAGGTTTTATGAACAGGCTATTATTGGCCTACCATCTTTAAAGATGCCAAAAAATTTGTGCAGGCATGTGATAGCTGCCAAAAGGCAGGTCGCCCTGGGCAGTCTGATGAAATGCCTTTGAACCCTCAACTAGTGATTGAACCATTTGAATGCTGGGCGCTTGATTTTTTTGGCACTATTAGCCCCCCATCAAACCAAAAAACATACATCCTAGTTGCAACCGAGTATGTCACTAAGTGGGTCGAAGTAGAGGCACTTTCAAAAGCTACAGAGGACTCTGTAATACAGTTTATTTTCCAAATCTTTGTGCGATATGGCCTCCCAAGGGACATAATCACAGATGGAGGACCATAGTTTGTACATAATAAATTAGCTGAAACATTACAAAACTACTACATTCAGCACAAGATTACAACCCCATACCACCCACAGGCCAATGGCCAAGTAGAGAGCACGAACAAAGTGATTGAATCTATATTGACAAAAATCGTTGCCTCACACAGACAAGATTGGGCCTACAGGTTGCCAGAAGCATTGTGGGCATATCGAACAATGTGGAGACCCACTACGAGATATTCACCATATCAATTGGTATTTGGAAAAGAACCCATCTTTCCAATAGAATTTGAAATTCAGACATTAAGAACAACTCAAAAGGTGGGTCTAGATCTAAATGATGCCCAGGCCAAAAGACCACAGCAAATTAATGAATTAGATGAAATTAGGCTCTCTTCTCTTTAGCACACAGCGTTAATCCAACAACAGAGAGAAAAATGGCATGACCCCTTTATCAAAGAAAAGATCTTCCACGAAGGAGATTGGGCACTCCTATATGATTCTAGGTTTCAGGATTTTCTAGGGAAACTCTAGACACGATGGCTCGGACCCTATGAAATCCAAAAAGTGCATAATAATGGCACTATTACATTAGCCGCCATTGATGGATCTGGACATTCCTTTAAGGTAAACAGTCATAGAGTACGATTGTATCATAAACCGCTTACCTGGGAATCCTTTTACCAACAGTTATGGGAAGATTCTACCATGGAAATTTTGGCTAAAGGGGATAACTCCTCCTCAGCACCAGTTTATTAAATCATTTTTTTTTAAATTTTGTACATAAATATTGTTCATTTATTTGGACTGTTTGTTTTAGATAATTCGTTTTTTTGAAATTTCTGTTTATTTCATTTATTTCCAGTCTTCATTGTTTGTTTCATGAAATTTTGTTTTTTTTCAAAAACTCTGTTTATTTCGCTTGTTTTGAATTTTTGTTGTTCCTTTCTAAAGGAACAACACCTTTTGAGTGGATTATTTTTTGTTTTAGATTAGCATTTTGAGCATTTCCGATGACTCTTCTAAAGGAAAATATATTATTCATATACAATCATACAAATTAAATCTTACTGTAATCAACAAATCAAAATAAATCATCATTTTTAAGAAAGTTGTTTAGTAATGATAAGAAAAACAGTAAAAAGGGACATAATCAATAACATGATTTTGTTGTTTTACTACCACTTAATTAATTTGATCGATTATTTTTATCATGATTGGTTCTTTCACATATGATTTAACTTTGTTTGATTTTTATTTATGGAGTAGGAATAAGGGCATATTCTTTTCTATTGAGATGTTCAGACTTCTTCCACCATCCCTACTCTTAAGGAGTGCTGAGCCATCCTTTATGAATAACTAGGAAAGTGCTATATGAAAAAGAAAAAATATTTATATGTTTCACTAATAATTTTATGATTTGGCAGATCAAGGATAGGGGGTCTCATCAAGAGCCAGCCTACCATGATCATAAGGAAGTCAGTGAAGTGGCATTCCCATCATGGCCACCAAACTAGGGATATGGTCCAATGGACAATTCAAAAAATTAAGAAGTCCTTGGAATAGGAGGCCTCATCACGAGCCAGCCTGCCCACTTTTCACTTCTTCCCGGTGAATGGCATAGTGATTTATCTCATCACCAAGCCAACACAATGGCCTCCGTTATGACATTCAACAAGCACTTCCTCAACGTAAATAAAGGACAATGGCTCCAAAGGTGATAAGGCAACTCTGTCAAGGTTATGGACACCTATGGGCAACAAAGCTCTGCTGATGGTATTGGAGTCACATTTATACACATCAATAGTCATATTAAACCCTTTTTCCTATATCTCTATTTAAATATCAAATGAGAATATGAATCCTTAACCTTTGATTTCGAACCTATTATACATGAAAATCATTACAAATCGATCATATTAGTTTGAAGTGGGTAATAAATGTATCTGTACTTATGTTTATCTTAAGATGTCCCTTCTCCTCATATTCGAATCATTACAAAACGATTTTATATCTATTACCGATTTATCACAGGCACTGATTTCAGTAATTGCTATAATTTGATTGAATGTATAATGATTATGCCTACTTTTCCCTGTTGTACTACTGCTGTGCCACACTTGCCTCTCTCAATTGACAGTCGAGGGTGACCTATCATCCATCAGGGGGGGCACGGATGTCTGCATGCAGATCAAATCCCGATATTTCTTTACCTGTATGCGAACCAAATCCCTGCATTCTAGGGAATAACAAAAATTTAACGACATTATTCCAATTTACCATGCTGTGCTGTTCCATTGCAATCACTGTGTGTTTGGAAAGAACTAACAGTGTGTAGAGACGATGGGAGGACGACCAATTTGTAGTGAGCCGCAGGTGCTAGTCATTTCTGATGTCGCACGAGAGATTTTTCAAAGATTAGGATGGATTACATATTTCACGAGGATGCAACAACCCCATGAAGCAGTGGCCACCGAATTTTTACAGAACTTGCAAGAAGGATTCTCCATGGTTAGAGGAAGATAGATAGTTGTATCTGATGAAATAATTGTAGAGGTGTCTGGCATACCAGCACAAGGAACTATATGGACACAGAAGAAGCTCAGGCTTCGAGAAGCCATGAAGATTTTTCAGGATGACGGAAAAACATTGGTTGTCAAAGGAAAATAAGTTCAGCCAACATCATTGGGAGAACCATGGACGGAATTGGCCAAGAATGTGCAGGCCTATATAACGTGCGATGGAAGGAAAGACGTGGTAAGACCTCGCCACCTTAAGTTACTGGTTGTATTAAAATAGAAATGCACTGTCAATTTTCCTACATTTTTAAATTCCTTACTGCATGATATTGCCCGTAATATAAGAAAATCTCAGCACGCAGACATGGTGGTCAGCCACCATTGCCTAATTTGATTAATAGTAAGTCGCAGCCTCACCCAGCAAAAGACCAGCTGGGAAGAGTTGATATTCTCCATTGATGGAGGGTTAGCCTTACCTGCCCCGAAACGGAAGAGAATGGTTGGCTCAATAGCTGAGCCATCAACTCACAAACAGTCTCTCCGTTCAAAACGAAGTAGGAGGGTGATGGAAGGACTTCCAGGAAGCAGTAGCCAGCCCCTAGAATTGCACATCTCAGAGGATGAATAGCCTCCAAAATTAGAGGGATGAAGTCCTCGTGCTGATGAAGAAGAGGAAATGGAGGGAGAAATTCACTACTCGGATGAAGAAGAAATTAGTCACCATACCAGTGGTGAGAAAAAATCTAGTGAAGAGGAAGGAAATACTGAGGAAGAGGAAATTGAAGGAGAAATTCGATATTTAGATGAGGAAGAAGGAAGCTATCATACCTGTGAGGAGAACAAAGATAATCATAGCAGTGACAAAGAAGGAACAGAGTGTCCTGAAAATGCCACTGCAAGCCCTTTATAGGAAGACCAATTGGCCCAAATTATGGCCAATATGAGTGACTATGTGCAGCCTCATAGCCCTTTGGACCTTAACATTGATATTAATCAGTTGTAGGAGCACTCTGATATCGACAAAGAAATAGCTAAAGAAATGATGGATGAAACAACAAACCCTAGAGAAGCTAGGGTTGCTTCCCCTCAGAGGCATGAACTAGAAAAAGAGAACACCGAAGCAATATCTCAACCTGAAAGCCCTTAGGGCATTGCAGAGTCAATTGAGGGTATGATTCCCGAAGAATTTAGCCAAGGGCATATGGATGTTGAAGAAGAACCCCAAGCAGAAGATCAAGAAGAGAACCTAACTGAAGGCACAGTTGATATGGACCAAAACCCTGTCGAGAAAATGGGTTCAAATTAAGGTACAACTGTTCCATTAAAAAAGAGGAGGAAAGTGACTCAGATTGAAAATCTTTGCAGGGAACGAATGAAGCTTCACAGACTCATAGAACAACTCAGGAAAACCATTAGGGTTTTGAGAATGAAACAAATTCCTAAGTGAGCCCCCAAGAGAAGAAGAATAGCTACCAAGAGAATTTCGAAAAAGAGAAAGGTGACCGTTAATAGGAACCCCCAAGTTGCAGAAGAAGTCGTGCTTGAGCCTAATTATGGAGATATGGAACAACAAATAGCTGTTCCAACACAAGTTGTTCCAGAGGGACCCGCTTCAAGTGAAAACATGCAAGCTAGTAGTCAGCATACTTCTAGTGACCCGACATTAGCCAAACTCCAGGAGGAGTTGGCACAGGCCCGAATAGAAAGGAAAAGGTTGGAAGAAGACATTGTCCCAAGGAAGAGATATCAGGAGTTGTAGCAACAGTTGAAGAGTATCCATGAAGCAGAAGCTGAAGCTCACGAAAAGTGTCGAAGAGCAGAAAAAAAGGCTGACAAGGTAATGAACCAATTAAAACTAGCCTACAATCGAATGGACACTCTCTGCTCATTGTACACTGATGTCTTAGCTTGTAGATGCCCCGCCAAAAACTATGATTTATTTTTACGAGAAAGATATTTATAGCTAAAGATTAAGGCAGTTAGGGTAGGGAAATCCATAGAGCTAAAAAATATAGATGACTTTGTATCATGCTGCAAACTTTATGGGATCAAAGTACAGTGCCTTTTGTGTGAATTTTATTTACATAATATAATACTTGAAAACAATTGTGAATTAAATCCTAGCCCTTTTCTGGGATATGTCCAACATCGGGCATTTATTTCCTTTGTTGTAAATCAATTAAAATGGCTTAAAGCCTATAATTCTTTTCAAAGGCAGGAAAATGAATTAGATTTGTGGGTTAGGAGTGAACCTCAGAACCCATTTCAATTTTGGGCTAGGAAGAAATGTTTGATGACAAAGAAAGGCATTATCCAAGAATTAGGGCCTATCCACAAATCAACTATCTTGAATGGAACAAATTATTTATTATCCATTAGAAACCAAGCTTATATAGCAGCTAAGGTCCGGTGGAGAATTTCCAATCAAAATGTGCAAAATAGAGAACTGTTTAATTATAATAACTTTGGGCTAGTTGCAGACCATTTGATTTCCTATAGTAATCCTATTTTAAAAGAAGGACCATTTTGGCTAGGGTGTAGATTCCAAAGCCCTATTGCATGGTATCCTGCTTCAGACTACAAAGCCATTTACAAACTCCCTGAAGGATAGACAGAGCATGTTTTTGAGGAATTAGCTGCACTGCATGGTTTTAGGCCTTTTAATGACAAAACTTATCTGGCTCATTCTTTGACTGCTCTCCATGTGAACTATAGTTTTCATGAGGGCATGAAAAAGATTAAGCAGGGGGGTATGTTGGGCAATGAAAAAGGTATGAAATTACTGTGTATCTTCTTATTCTTTTACTATAGACATACTCCTTTTTACCTTAGGAAGGTAATTTATTATAAGAATTATGGTAGAATTGGAAAGGTTTATGTTTATTGTAAAAAGATGACTAAAGATTGCATTTTGTTGATAAAACAGGAATTAAATGAAGTGAACAACTGTACCAAAGGCGAGGCTGAGATCAATGCAACTGCTGCTCCATCAACGTTAAACCACATCCATCCAAAGACAAGGAGATCCTAATGAATTGCCAAGAAAAGGCAGGGGAAAGATCGGTTTCGGTCAAAGTAAACAAGCTGATAACTAAACAAAGGGAAGCGAATCCCTCATGATCCTTCGATCTTGAGGGATCGCTGTTCAAACTCATCTTATTCCTCGTCTTGTCCGTCAGGGTCTGTTATATAAAGCAACGTCCTTTAGTGATCAAGGGGTTGAAAGTTCATATATTCAAACATTTCCTCTATAATATTGTTTTTATTGACTCTCGGTTTTAAGGGAGCAGCCTCTGGAATACTTTATGTTTGATTAATATCAAAGACGCATTTGTTTCATCTCTTAAGTTCTGAAGTAGCCCAACAGTATTTCACTGGCGCTAAGGGCCTGGCTCTGGTGGAATTACCTTGCTATTTGTATTTCTAATCTTTGCTTACTATTGTGTGAAGTCGTGTTTAAATTTTATTTCGATTGCAGAGTTGATTGACTGTCGTTGGATTGAACACAGATTCATTGTGATCATTAATGAATTGCATTGCTATTTTATCATCTGCGGGAAGTGCATTCATTATTTATTTACCTTGCTATCATTATAAAGCTTTGATGTTCTATATTTGATTCTATTTGCTTTTATTTTTGTTTATGATTTGTTATAATTGATTGTTTTATAGTATTGGATGTCGACAGGATTGAAGTACTGAGATTAGTTAAGTCTATAATTGCTGTTCAATTTATGTTGCTATTCCATTTCTGTTTATTGTTCATTTATGATTCATAGCTTCAGATTAGAAGATAGATTGGTTACAGTTGCTGTAAATGCATAGGAATTATGAGTTGTTGTTCCTTTCTAGCCTTTGCAGTTCCTTTCAGTTATTTTTATCAGCAAGTAGTTCGAGCTTGATTTCATTTCTATTGCTTTAAGAACAAGACCACCAACTGTAGAGAACACTGGTTACTACTTCCAAGTTCACAGATTGGTTATCTTGCCTCAGTGTGATTTCAGTTGTATCAATTTCTAAGGGTAGGAGTTACTGCCACTTTATCCATGATCGATGGTTTGCAGATTGATGTAGATAAGATTTCAGAGCATTTCCATTTATGTTACCGTAATTAGATTTCTTTACAAGCATCTGTTTACTCTTGTATTCAGCATTTTGTACTACATCTTCATAGCATTACTCTTATTTAATTGCAGCCTCAGACATAGTACACTCTTGAAATAAAAAGTCGCACCCGGATTGATAATTAATGTAGGCTAATTAGGTATTCAAAAGATACCTTTTTATGACCCAACATATGGGTTCTTTTCCAAATACTAATTGATATGGTGAATACCCTTTGGTATTTCTCCACATTGTTCGGTATGCCCACAAGGCTTCCAGCAATCTTGAAGCCCAGTCACGTCTATGTGATGCAATTGTTTTTGTAAGTATTTCCTCTATCACCTTATTCGTGCTTTCTACTTGGTCATTTGCCTATGGGTGGTATGGGGTTGTAATTTTGTGCTAAATGTGGTAATTTTTTAATGTTGCAGTGATTTTATTACCTACAAATTGTGGTCCTCCATCTATAATTATGTCCCTCGGGAAGCCATATCGCACAAATATTTGGAAAAGGAAATGTATTATAGAGTCCTCTGTAGCTCTTGGAAGTGCCTCTTCTTCAACCCATTTAGCAACATACTCTGTTGCAACTAGTATGTATGTTTTTTGATTTGATGGTGGGTTAATAGGACCAAGAAAATCGAGTGCCCAATGCTCAAATGGCTTGATTACTAACTGTGGATTCAAGGGCATTTCATCGGACTGTCCAGGGCGCCCTGCCCTTTGGCAACTATCACAGGCTTGTACAAACTTTTTAGCATCTTTAAAAAATGTAGGCCAGTAATAGCATGTTTGTAAAACCTTGTGACCAGTCCTACGATCTGAAAAATGTCCACCACACGGCCCATCATGGCATGCTTTCAGAATGTCAAATATTTTGTCTTCTCAGACACATCTTCTGATGTGAATATATTCTCCTATATGAAATAGGTAGCCCCTAATTGAAGAGAATCGAGTACTGCGTTGCACTATCTATTTTCGTTCATTGGGTGTTAGATGCTTGGGTAATTTACCTATTGCTAAATAATTTGCAACATCAACATACCATGGCGTTTTGGCAGTAACAACAAACAAATGTTCATCTGGAAACTAATCTTCGACTGCTGCTGCGTCCTTTGGTTTTGGCATTCATGAGAGAAAATCAGCTATAGATTCTCTTTTCCAGGTCGATCCTTTATTGTAATGTCAAATTCCTGCAATAGAATCAACCATCTTGTTACTCTACCATTTTTAACAGGTTCATTTGCTAAAACTTTTATAGCAGAGTGATCTGTATATAAAACTACAGGATACCCAATTATATAATATCTAAATTTATTTACAGCATGTATTACAGCTAAAAATTCTTTTTCAATCACAGTATAGTTTAATTCAGCAGGAGATAGATTCTTGCTAATATAATAAATTGCATATGGTTTTTTATCTTCTTCCTGCCCAAGGAATGCTTCGATAGCTGTGTCTGAGGTATCAGATGAAATTTGGAATGGCAAATCCCAATTTGGGCCCCTTAGCATTGAGGCTATTGATAGAAGCTTTTTGAGATCTTCAAAAGCATGGTCACATTTATCTGTCCAAATAAAATCAACATTCACTGTTAGTGTGTATAGAGGTGCAGCTATTTGAGAAAAATGCTCTATAAATCTTCTATAACAAACAGAAAATCCCATAAAACTATGTACCTCTGTTTGTGTAGTGGGAGTAGGTATTAACAAAATTATCTGAATTTTAGCTGGATCTACCTGTATTCCAGCTGCTGAGATATAATGACCTAATATGAGTCCCTCGGTCATCATCATGTGACACTTCTCATGGCTTAAGCAGAGCCTGGTGGCAATACACCTTTGCAACACCTTTTCCAATGTGTCTAATGCTGGCTCAAATTCATCTCCATAAGGTGTGAAATCATCCATATATACTTCAAGCCCTTCATTTATTAAATCTGAAAGGATGCTGAGAATGGCCCTCTGAAATGTGGCAGGGGCATTACATAGACCAAAGGGTAAAACTCTGTAAGCAAATGTTCCCCAGGGACAGGTAAAAGTAGTCTTATCTCGGTCTTCCGGGGTGATCTAAATCTGATTGTATCCACTGAAGCCATCTAGGAAAGAAAATAATTTCTTTCATGCTAATGTATCTAATGCCTGATCAATGAAAGGAAGGGGAAAGTGGTCTTTCTGGGTTGCATTGTTTAATTCTCTATATTCCTCGACTTTCCATTATTTTTTGGCACCACTACTAGTGGAGAGACCCACTTGCTATCAGATATTGGATAAATAAAATTTACATCCAAAAGTTTTTGTAATTCAGCTTTCACAATATCCTTAAGATGAGGGTTTAATCTCCATTGGGGTTGGTGAATGGATCTAGCATCTTTTTCTGTATAAATGTGGTGCGTACATAACTGGGGATCGATTCCTTTCATGTCTGGATAATCCCATGCAAAGGCTCCCTTATATTTTCTCAGTAGTTGGACCATCTTCTCCTCTTGTTCAACATACAGGTTTTTGTTAATGTTCAGAGTTTTTCCTGGCTCAATTTCTATAGTTTTTCTATTGTAAACAGAGGTGGTAGGTATTTATTGATCATGAATGTCTTTCAGGTGATCTTCTTCTTCTTCATTATCAAATGCTGCCTCGATCATGTGACATTGCAAATTGGATATGGTTTTTGGTTGGTTAATGAAACTATTAATGATGTCATCCTCTATTTGGTCTTTAAATTCAAGGGCATCTTCTGATGCAGGAGCATTAAGGGAAAATTTCATTTTTAAATATGTAATAAAGGGGGGTGTGACATTTTAATTGTTTTATTAATTAATTTGTTATTTTTAAATAAAATAGGAGATAAATTATAAAAGTGAGGATTTTGTATATATTCTTTTATTAATTAAAAGGATATGACAGAAAATAGAATTAGGTAGAAAAATTAGGGAGTAGGAATTCTATGTACGGGAATTTGTTGAGTCCACACCTAAAATGAATTTAAATTAGATTTAGTTGAGGATTAGGTGGAGATATTTTTGGAATGAATTAAATTAATTATTTATGTATAAATATGAGTGGTTTTGTGAGGAGAAAACACACTTGAATAGTTGAAGAGCTAAGATAGTTGAGAGTAGAGTGAGTGAGGAGTGGTTTAAAGGGCAAAGAGCCAAGAGGCCACCCAATGTAATATTTGGCCAGAGAATTTTGATATGGTTATATGTAGTTGATTTGAATGGCTCTTTCTGCCTTCATGTAAAATTGAGCTGAATGTTTTTCATGAATTTATTTTAGAAATTTTGAGCATTTTCAGAGTTTAGTGAAGCAGTTGTGTTCTTATATGCGGGATCTGCTTTCTAGCAGAATTCTTGCATCAAGTGGTATCAGAGCAGGAAGGCTCTGTTGAAATTGAATATTTTTTTTTATTTTTCTGAATGAGTGCATGTGATCAGATAATGAAGGAAGATCAGATTTTATTTTGATATGCAGCAGGTACATAGAATTGCAGTGAACAAAGATTTTCATAAATGAATGGAGGACAAGATCTTACAAAGATCTTGGAGGTAAAATAATTTTAAATCTGATTTGAAATTTATGATTGAGATTTATGGTTGCAGATATGATGAAGACAGAGTTTGATGGTGATGGAAATGAACCTGATATTCAACTAAAGGTTGAATAGAGAGAGAACAATTGCAGTTTTCTCAAGAGAAGGCGAGTTGAAGAGATAGCCTAGAGAGAGCAGAAGAGAGTGCTCAAGAGGTTCCAGACATAGTGAACTAGTACTTGCCAAAAGACCAAGTCCAGTGAGTGGATTGGTGAGGTAAGTGGTAGGAGGAGAGCTTTCTGTTGCAGAGGCTAGTGCAACTCATGGTGAGTGAGAAACTCATGGAGAAGATGATCATGAAAGATCAGAGAAGAGGTTCAGAAGAATGCCACATAGGTAAGATGACTGATAAAGTCAAAGAAAGAGAAATTGTAGTGCTGAAGGTACAATTGTAGGTACTACAGGAATGGCTACAAGAGCAGGAAAACCAGAAAGGAGGATGGATCTTTCCACTGAAGGGAAAGAGAGTGATTTGGCAACCATTGTAGATGAGGTTGAGGCAAAGTGAGATTGCCTTATTGAAAGAGGAACTTAGAGTTCTTGAGGCAGAGATGGAATTTGAAGATTCCACATGTAGATCTGTTCAAAAGGAAGTGCTGGAGGAAGCAGTCAAGACTGAAAGGTCTTGTGGTTTTAAAACTAATGAGTTGTGTATTCTTGCAAGTACATCATAGGGATATGAAAAAGCTTTAGAGTTTGTTAAAGAGGAAGAGTTGAATCTGAAATCTGTTTAGAATGATGTTGAGATAGCAAGATCTTAGGAAGAAATGAAGACAGAGGGGTCTTATGGAAATATTTGGCAGAATATTGAAGTGGGGGAAGAAGGACCATGTGATGATTGGTCAATAGCAAGTGAAGGTATGGAAAATTGTGTAAAATTTCCGAGTTCTACTCCAGTTGAGATTGTTCAGTTATATCGGAAGTTAGATCTTTAGAGAAGAGAGTTAGAAAAACAGAGGACCTATTTTCAAGGAAAGTTACTGAAAGACATAGAACAGGGAAACATTTTTCAAAGAGATGATGTGGAGGAGGGACTAACTGATAGTCTCACAGAGGAATTGAATCAGCATACTGATGTGCTGATGGAGGAGGGAATTTCAGAGCAGCATACTGAAATGTTGCCAGCAGCAGCGAAAGGGGCACTGAAGCCTTATGTTTTTTATTCTAACAATTGTTTTGTGAGTACAGGTTTTATTGCAGATGCTGGAGAAAATCTATTAGACAGAGAAATTGAACTGATGAGGCGGATGATGATGAAAGTATCCTGGAAGAGGCCAACAGCAGTAAAACAAAGAAGAAGCAGCAAGAGAAAGACAACAAAAGATTGTGAAAGCATAGCCAGTTGGGCAATGCAGCATAAAGTGTGGAGACCTCGAGAAGAACAACATATAGAATCAGCGACAAGTGGGAAGTTGCAACACAAGATATGGGATCCAGGCAAACAGAGATCCGAACACATGATCAGGCGATCATGATTAATTTCAACCTTGGGAGTTTGATGCAGGAGCATCAAGGCCAATTTTCATTTTTAATTATGTAATAAATGAGGGTGTGACATTTTAATTGTTTTATTAATTAATTTGTTATTTTAAAATAATATAGGAGATAAATTATAAAAGTGAGGATTTTGTAAATATTCTTTTATTAATTAAAAGGATATGAGAGAAATTAGAATTAGGTAGCAAAATTAGGGAGTAGGAATTCTATGTATGGGACTTTGTTGAGTCCACACCTAAAATGAATTTAAATTAGATTTAGTTGAGGATTAGGTGGAGAGATTTTTGGAATGAATTAAATTCATTATTTATGTATAAATATGAGTGGTTTTGTGAGGAGAAAACACACTTGAATAGTTGAAGAGCTAAGATATTTGAGAGTGGAGTGAGTGAGGAGTGGTTTAAAGGGCCAAGAGCCAAGAGGCTGCCCAATGTAATATTTGGCAAGAGAATTTTGATATGGTTATATGTAGTTTATTTGAATGGCTCTTTTTTCCTTCATGTAAAATTGAGCTGAATGTTTTTCATGATTTTATTTTAGAAATTTTGAGCATTTTTAGAGTTTAGTGAAGCAGTTGTGTTCTTATATGTGGGATCTGCTTTCTAGCAGAATTCCTGCATCATCTTCTATGGTTAATGGTGATCTAATGTTTTATATGAGGTATGATACAGGCTGTTTCTTTGTTTTTATTATTGCTAAACTTGGATGGGCTATAGGGTATAAGGCTAAATTCTTGACATAACTCCCTCTAGTTATAGTCATGCTACCTTGTCGGTAGCCAATGTAAGCATCAAGAGTTGCCAGCCAAGGTCTACCTAAGATTAAAGGGTGTCCATATGGCCGGTTTTCGAGGTTAATAATCAGAAAGTTGGTAGGGTATTCCCAGGAGTCTACAGATACCATTACATCATGTAGTGTGCCTTCTGGCTTGACTACCAATCGGTCAGCCAATTCCAATAAGGTTGTGGTTGGATCTAATGATGTAATGCCAAGTTTTGGACAAGTGGTGGTTGTTAGGATATTAATTGCAGCTCCTAAATCAACTAAGGAATTTGGAAAGGATTTTCCATTGATTTGCACTATAACTATATGATTTTTTGGGTCCTCATACTTTACAAGTGCTTCTCTTCCTGATAGTAAGTCAAATAGTGTGTCGACTACTTGGACATTTGGATTAGTTGTTATTCTCCTCTTTGGCTTTCTTATACACAATTCTTTGATTGTCTTTACATAAATTGGAATATCTTGGATAGCTTGGAGGAGTGGTATTTTTATACACAAATTTTTCAGTTCTCCTAGAAGATCAAAATCAGGATGTTCTATTGGGTGAGGTATGATTAGTTGTTCTAGGAATGGTGGAGAAGAGGTGGTTGCCTGCTCATGAGTTTTTTGTCTAACCACATTCTCTTTTTGTAATGTTTGTTCTAAAGGTAACAAGTTTTCAACTTGAACATTTTTGTCTCCCTTTGATTCTATTATGTGCCCAGACCTTAATTGAAGGTTGTTGCACTCCCTTAACTCGATTTGTAGTTTTGGTGCTTCGATTATTTGAACAGATTGAACCAGTCTATTATTAGGGTTCGGGTTGGGTTGGGCTGGGAGTTGTGGTATTAAGTTGGTCTGGGGATTTTGTTGCAATGTATATGGTGCTGGAAGTGTAGGTGGAGGGAGAGGAATCATTCCAGTTGATTGATTCATAGATCTTTTCCAATTTGACTGCCAGGTTTGACTCTGTGAGGTAGAGGGGGGCCATTGTGTTGGATATGTATTATTTTTCCAAAATGGTGGACAGTAAGGAAATTTCGGCCAATTGGTTTGATTTGTTTGTTTTGGCCATGCTGATGTAGGAAATGGCTGTTGTGACCAGCCAGGAAAAGGTGGCTGATTTTTCCACATTCCATTATATTGCTGAGCATTATACTGAGGAGACTGAAAAGAAGAGGATGGATCGATGGGCATACCTGTTTGTCGTGGCTGCCGTTGATGACACTGATTGAGTAAGCACACCGGTCCTTTTTCTTCTTCCGCTTCTTTGTAGATTTCTTTCAATCTCGGGAGTGAAGGGAAATTTTTTGTGGAGTGATCTTTTGTGCGGATGGCACAGACTTGGACTGTATCCAGTGGGCACTCTTTATGGCTATGTTTCTTTCTGCATCTAGGGCGGAATATTGCCAAATTTTGTTATTCTTCTACTTGGTTTTGTTTAGCTTGCATGATGTCGAGCTGCGTCGTCAGAGTCCCTAAAATATTAGTTTTTAAAACTTCCAGTAGATTGTCAATTTCTGTGCAGGTTATACCTCCACCAGAGGTCTTGCTATCCCTTGTGATCATGTCATGTTCGGATATTTTTAGTCTTGTGTTGCCTCTTGAACTCCTGATACATAAATCAATAATGTTAGCAAAATTTTCCTGATATATGTCACCTTTGCCCATGATGTTTAATGTTTCAACCCATTGTTCCTTCATCCCTTTAATTAATGTAGTTTTAAACACATTATCAGGTAAGGGTAAAGATGCATAAGGTGATCTTTGGAGGTTGTATTGAAAGCGTTCTACATATTCCTCCAATTTTTCCTTAGGTTTTGCTGTCATCTGAAATATTTCATCCTTTAATTCCCTGGACCTACAATAATCCTGATATTTCTTTAGAAAAGAATATTTCATCTAATCCCAGTCCTTTATAACACCTCCACCAAACCCCATAAACCATCGTAGAGCTGCTCCTTTTAATGTGGAGGGGAATAATTTTAACTTTTGGGGATCGGTGGTATAGTCATACTCCTTGCATAATACATCGAATTCAAACAGAAATGCATCTATATCTTCCGATGTTAAGCCATGGAATGTAGGAATATGCTGGAGAGGAATGGCCTTCATAGGTGCATTAACTGCACTGTCGACAATGGGATATTGCAGTGTGTAAGTTTGGGGTGGTTGTTGGTTCTAGGCCATTTGATCAAATATGTGCCAATATCCTTCTGGGATTTCTAGGAAATTATTTCTAGGCTGACTAGAAGGAGTAGGGATGACCTTAACAACACTTCCTTGGTCTGGGATAATGAGTGTCCCTTGTTGAGCTATTATCTGAGGGCATTTTGGTTCTTCAGGTTCTTCAGCTTTGTTTTGGATGATTTTGACAACACTTCCCTTATCTGGGCTGCTTAGTGTTTGTTTTACTTCAAGAGGGGATCTTGGTTCTTCTATTTCCCCTATTTTTCCTCCTCCTTCGCGGAGATTACTAGAGTTCCCTTCTTGTAAAGAAATTGGGTGAGAATTCTCAATTTCTTGAGAATCTTGCTCAGTCTCTTTTGTTTGCTTATGCATCTCAGCAAAAGCTATAGATGGTGATTCTATGGCCCGAAGGGAGCTAGTAGGTTGTCTAGAAGAAATTTTTCTAGGGCCTACTGATGGTTGAGATTCAGCTTTCTTAATGATATTGTTGATAAAGGTTGTTCGCCCAAGGGTCACTGGTCCCTTAGGTTTTTCAGGTCTGGGAGGAATTTTGTTTTGTTTAGATTTTATAGTCATTCAAAAAACACAAGAATTCATTCCTACCTTAAACTTCTATGCAGTTCTTCTATGAAGCGAGCAAGTGAATGAGCATGTTCCTCGTTTGTTACGCAGGTTCTTACCTTCTGTTTTTAATACCCAGTTCTTCCTTAGCAGAGAAAATCGAATATACATCACTCTTTCTAAATAGCTACACTCTCCCTGGCAACAGAACCAAAATGTTGAGGTATAAAAGGTGTCTTTTTAACTCCTATTTATCCTACATTAATTATCAATCCAGGTACATTTTTTTATCTCAAGAGTGTACTCAGTCTGAGGCGGAAATTTAATCTAAGAGTAATGCTTTCCAATTTGCAATACATTGTTTCAAATACAAGAGTAAACGGATGTTTGAAGATGGAATCTAATTGCAATGACATGAAACTTAATGCTCTAAAACTCAATTATTCACTCAGAAATCATCAGTAAAGGATGCAGTATTAATAACTCTTTCTCTGTCAACTGATGTAAATGAAATCAAACATAAACAAGATCCTCAATCTGAGAACTTAGACAGTGATAGGCAATGTCCTTTATAGTTGTTGATCTTACACTCCACACTAAAGAAACTAATTGGGAATGAAAACTGAGTTAAATAATACTGCTAATGGAAATGGAAGAAACACGCTCTCTGTAATAACATTCCAAAGAAAACCAAATACTTGCAGGAAAGAAATGATCAGCAAAGCTATTTAATGGAAATGAACAACAAACTCTAGAACGAATAGTGAAGCTTTATATTGGAAAAGCATATCAATAAAAGTTACAAAGAATAATAATATTTCTATGGTGGAAAGGACAGAAACGCGATTCAATCACAACTTATGCAATAAACCAATTCCATAAAATATTGAAACAGTGAGCTATCAAACATGGAATCTGTAAAGTAATGCAACTAGAGAAAATGAACATTAAAGCAAACCATCACATGACTGGAATTGTAAAGTAATGGTATAGATAGCAAGTGGATCCACCAGGGCCAGGCCCTTAGCTGCTAGTGAAGCACCACCAAGTTACTCCAGTATCAAATAATGGAATGGCAACCGAATTATATATTAATCATATGTAACAAAGTTCACATGCAATCGCACTCTGTTTTAACCAATGAGAGTCTATGATCAAAGTGAAAATACAAAAGGAAATCTGAATAATACTAATACATGCTCTCTAATTTCTACAAGTGCTGTCGTTTTATAACAGCTAGGTGGAAAAAACAAGAAATACAGATAATCTTTGAAGCAGCGATCCCTTAGGATCGAAAGATCTGAGGGATTCGCTCTATCTTCTATCTCCAGTTATCATTTTTTCCTCTTGCACTGAAGCCATGCTGTTCCTTTCTTTTCTTTGACTGTGCGCTTCGATTTTTATCTTCTTGTCTGGATATGGCTTCCTGTTGAAGGGACAACAGTTACTTCTTCTTTGTCTTTTCCTCCCGAATGGTGGCTTCCCATTTCTTCTATTTTTTGTATAGAAGAAAGGACAATATTTAGTTAATTTGAAATAATCACTAATCTCCTTCATTCCATTATCATTCTTTGATATATTACCATTTTAGAATACAAAGGAGTTATGATTAAAGGAAAAAGATAAAGAAATAAATGGAAAATTCATACCTTTTCCATCTTTCAACAAAAACCACCACTACATAACTCATAACAATTTTGCAGTTTAAACTTGGTAGCCTTGAACCATTCTTCCCCTGACCTAGGAGTCTTTGTTTCTTGATCAATAGTTTCAGGGGAAACTATAAAACTTAGTATGCCTACTTTTAAAGTAGTGCCAACAAAATTTACAGTAAAGTCTTTGGAGAGTTGAGCATGGTACCCCTACCGGCTTTGATAGAATCTCATTCATCCATCGTTGGTGAAAGCCTCTGCAAAACTGGGATATTCGATGACCAATTTGAGGTCCATAGGTTCATACATGACCAGTAACACTCCCTTGTTGCTCTTTTTATGTGCGGAAATCTCCTCCAAAATAGCATTGCCTTGCTTTGAATTTGACACCTGTAAAAGATGACATTTGACAACAAGCTTTTATGGAAATAATTGGAAGATCGCCTATGACAACAGCTAGATCGAAAAAAAAATAGGGATATTATGGAAAAAGTAGCTCATAGTGATGACTAGGTAAGTGATTAGTTTGAATGGATGAAGTTTAAAACAAGAAAGTAAAAAGTGAGGAGAAAACGAAATAATGTGGTGGTAATGATGACCAAGTGTGACATACACTAAACAATGGTTCATAACAGGTAAGTATGTGATGGAAATTTGACCACCAACCACTCACAAACTAAAAACTCATCAATCCCTTAATCAGTGCACAAAAACATGAGTTCGTAGTGAATTTCATTAGAGAGTTGGCAGATTCGCTGTGGAATTGTCAAGTGAGTCCGTAGCGAAAACAACATGTTTTTCATAGAAATTTCCACGGACTCATGTAAAAGGTGACACGTGTCAAAAACGATTTATTTAACCTGATGTATGTGGATTTTTGAAATTTTCCTATGACACGAACTTAATTACATGAGACAAAAACACTTTAAACCCTTTAAAACTATAGAACAAGCATGAAAATTTATCAATTTTCATGAATTTATTTGAACAACACACTTGACCTACCTCAAAATGACATTCTTGAACCACCTATTTGTTATTAATGATAACAGTGACTCCACTGGGGATGATGCAACCCTGAGGTGCATCAAAGAACTTGAAACTCCAGTGCCTTTCTTGGAAAAACTGAAATTGATGAAATTGTTGAAATTTTTCCCAAGCTCTTATGGCCTTCTCCTGGGGCTCAAGATTGATGATAAATTCACTTTTATTTGCAAAACACCATAATAGAGAATGAAATGTGTTTCAGGAAGAAAAATTAAGAAGATTAGTGTTTTAGAAACCTGCCATTGACAGGTCCTCCTCCACACAACTATCCATCCATTTCTTGGAGTAAAAATGTGTTGTTTCGATGATATGCAACTATCACAAAATGCCCCTTCCAAATGTTCTCAAATTTTCCATGTTTCCATTTTTATTCAATCCTGGTTTCCCATTTTAGAACCACATCTTGAATCTTGAATTTTTCCTCTTTTTTCTTCCTATCTGTTAGCACTGCAGTTTTTCCAAAGATTTTCAAAGTTTTTTCATCATTCTCCAAGGAATCAATCTTCCTTTTCAGTTTGATTATAAGATGAAAGTGTCATTGTCAAAGTGTAGTGGTGAGAAAATTTCATTTTCTACCTTCATTCATTTCATTTTCCCTCTTTCACCTTTCATTTTCCGAAAAAACCCAAAGTCGAACCTCTCTTTTCCCTTTTCAAAACCCCTTTTAACTCATAAAATCCAATTTTTATAGTTAAAAAGTAGCTCTGCCACCCATCAACAGCCATATCATATTTCCTTTTTAACTTACCATATATTTCTTTTATCGCAATTTTTCCCCACACCACAACAAAACCTGGCTATATCATGTATTATATGATATAACTTACCGCACTTAATAAACATTGTCGACCCCTTACCTTTCATCGCAATCGACTTTTCATAGTTTTAAGTCCCATTCACGTTACAATTTCCATCTCCTACAAAACCCTCGAAATGCGATTTTTGGTATGGTCTGGGACCCATACTTCCCTTTGATACGCCTCGAATATGTTATAAAGCCTTTTGTTTAATTCGTGCGTCTTTTTATCATATTACCATGACTTAACAAAGTTTTCACTTTCTTCTTTGAAAAGTTGTTTAAAGGGCCCCACCTACCTTTTCGCATCACATTTTCACAAATTTCACTTACCACATTCACTTCCTCTCCCTCAAAACTTCCAATTTGCGATTTGCGATCGGTCCCACCATCTATCATGACACGTCCCTCCGTTCACATCACATATCACACTTCACCAGTTTCAACATTTAGCTCCCGCGTTTCATAATAAAACTTCCGTTGTGCGATCTGTTGGTGACCCCACTATTTGTTATGCCACATCACCTCCATTGTCATTGCACATTGCACTTCTTGAGTTTTAACATTTAACTCTTGTATCTCATAACAAAACTTACGATGCACGATCTGTGATTAGTCCCACTTCTTTGCCATGTCATCGCCCCATCGCAAATCACATTTTCTCTCGTTTGTGTCTTAATTTTAAACGCTCCGACCCCAATTTTTGATTCTGATATATGTCTAAAAGTTTTTATCCTCTCGCTTATCATTCATTCCACCCACCTCTCCCATATCAATTAAACCTTTTTCAAAGGGTTTCTTTGTAATATCTCATAAAATGAACCTCCGCCATTCTATCTAAAAAGTTTCAGGTTTTCCTCCATTACAAATGGTTTCCCACCAAAGAAGGAAAGGAACAACAGAATAGCCACAAAGTTTCTCTAAAGCATTTTTCTAACACTACTCTCAGCGCCAGCACGTTTCTACAATGTACCAAGCAACATTCGAGGAACAACCACACGCCATTTACACTGTTGTTTACACTTTTTGTGAAGTTGGTTGCACCAAAACAAAAGAGTAGTCTTCCCATAGACTACCAGATCATACAAACCACTCTGAATTGTTAGCCTTAATGCTGTTTATTTTCATTATGTCATGGCACTTCATATTAAAGTTTTAGATAGGCCTCACCTCTTGCACGAGGTTGTAATGACTGTTGAAATAGATTTACTTTTTTCTGTGGAAGATGACAGTATCATATTTTGTATATATATGCCAAACTGATATGAAGTTATAGTTGGTTGGTGGTTATATAATTTTGACTTATATGAACTGTAATTTTTTTTGTGAATGAAATGGAATAATACTACTTAGGACATATTACCAATTTTTTGTGTGTATTGTGTACTTTACTTGTGTTTCCATATCCCCTTTCTTCTAGTTCTAGTTTGCAAATTATCATACTATTATGTGTTTTTATTAGTATCTTAAGCTTTTTATGTGTTTTATTGGTTTTTTTTAGTCTCACATAGTGAGCATTCCTGATAAAATCTATATTATAATAGTGGAAGAGCATCACTCATGATAGTTAATCTTCATGATATTTCAGTGAGAATCTTGTTAGACTAGAAATATCTTTCTCTTAGTGGAATATTTTCAAACTGGTACTTATGTGAATTTATACTAAATCAGTAGATTTATGTTTTACAGACCTACTAATTCTTCTCACATCTTACAGTTTCCTCTCCTCATATACTACAAACTTGCACCTTGTTACGACGACAAGTTACAATACCCTCATTAGTGAAACTATGGATTTGACTGAAATCTCTTTTTAGTGAATAAAGGTTTGTACCACCTACGAATCTCACAAAAAAAATAATTAAAATGCTTTGTAGTTTAATATGTGTCTCATCAGGTGCTTGCTGCAGTCCAAGTGCTGATTCTAGCACCAACATCTTGTGCTGTGTCTGTGATCCAAATTTATGTAGGAATGCAATAAAACATTGAAATAGACATAAACACAGAGATGTAATGGAAACAATACTTCATTTTATTTAAATAAAATGACTGAAATATGCTTACAGACATAATGGAAATAAAAATAGCTAGGGCGCTGGTAGCATATCTCTGAGAAGAGATGTGGCGGCTACAAACCCATGAACTGTGTTACAATGAGGCTCGACTAGGGCCTATTTATTATTGAGAAACAATGGAGAACTCTAAATTTCCAAAAACCTAACCCTAGGAGATGAAGCGCCAAAACTATGGGCCCTGTTTGGGTAAATTGGTGTTTCAACTTCCCTGGGACATAACTTTGGCATACGATCTTCGTTTGACACGTATCATACCTCGTTAGAAATACCTATCTGATTAATAAAAATTTTGGTGTGAGCAACATTGGTCCACAGACCCATGTTGCTCTCGATTTTCCAAAAAAACGTCCTTTAGGGCCTTAAAACAGCTCCAGAAGTTCAGGACCCGAAATACTGCTAAAATAGTAAGTTGTGCTGCAACTTAAAAACTGAAATAACTGATGGTGTGGGTTAAAATGGAATAGGTGGGTGTCCACCAATATCCACCTAGATCATTAAGGCCCCAAAACGACTCCAGGAGTGCAGGACCCAAAAACCTGCTAAAAATAGTAAGTTGTGTTGAATGTGAAAAGATGCAAGAATTGATGGTGCGGGTCCAAATGGAATAGGTGGGTGGACAACGATATCCACCTGGATCATTCCTCCCTTCTTAAGAAGCAATGGTCCCCATTGCGTTGAGATCCTCCATGAGATGAGGCAAATTCTGTTGAACTAGGTATTAGATTTGTCGAAGATGTCATGGACCTGCGAGCAGACATGCTGGATACGTTTAGTAAATTTGGTTTCTTTATCAACCTCAAAAAATACATGTGTGGATTCTATATGTGTAGTTGCAGGAGGTATGGCAACATCAGGCGACGGTGCGTTAGGGGTTAGATCAATGGAGTGCTTGTCTTGACAGTGTAAAGGAACCTCTGTGAGTGAGGAGAAAATGTCCTTGTATTCCTCCATGACATTGTCCATCTACTGCAGCCATGCAAGCGAACCTTGTTTCGAGGTTGTGGCTATTAGGGTCCTATAATAATAGGATTCATAATTTTTTAATTGACTTTAATAAGTCTTGTAAATATGTACATACCGTTCTTTTTGCAAGTTGTTTTCCCATATTTGAAAATAATAAAAAATGAAAAGAGGGTAAAATTCCTAAAAGAAATATCAAAGGACTTGAAAAGAAAAATATCAAAAGAATAGAAAAAAATGGACCGCAAACACAAAAAAGATATAAGAATAAGACATGAAAGTGATGCAAGTCAAAATGCCACTACTAGTTACTTTTCACTGTAAAATAAATGATTATGTGTAGCTTGTTCAAAATGCCATAATCCATGATGAGTTAAATAGTTTAAGCTTAACTTTTTCATGCTTTAAATTTCATGTTTATAGATAGAGAATAAAGATTTTTTCAAACAGTTTAAACTTAACAAATCACTAGATAGTTAGAGAATAAATGAAGAGCTCAACAGTTTAATCTGAGCCCTCGGATGAAATAAGGTTAGAATTAGATAGTTTTATGCTTTAAAAGAGAAATGGATTTAGGGTTGCCAGCTCAAATGCACCCATGCAAATAAAGGAAAAAATGGTAGAATAAATGATGGGTAGGTAGAAAAAAGTTACATAAGGCATGAATAAACATCCTCTGGTGAATTACTAATTTCCCTCCCCTCAAAGTATTCCAATATTAAAAACCTTCAGTTATAAAGGCTCAGAGCATTTCTCCGACTTTTATTGGGACCAGACCCAAGGCTTAATGACTGATTAGCACTAAGTATTGAATCCCCTTCATAAAAACCATTTTCCTCAACATCACACCCTTTTCCTAAGATAAAATCCCTTTTCATAAGTCTAAAACACCTTTTTTGGTTAGGAAATGTAAAAACCCCTTTAAATAATTCCCCTTCTATTCAAAAAACCAAAAAATATGCTTTATCCTAAGTATTAAGTGTGAAATGTTAAAATGGGGCCACTATTATGAAAATCCTGCTCAAACACTTAAATCACACTTTACTTAGTGTATTTGTGTATTTTCCGCTCATATTCTTTTCATATATTAACACTAACTTAATATTTTAACCCCACTATATACCCTTCCATCCCATAATATTTTAAATCATTTATATATATAGCCCAACCCACATTATTATTGTTTATCATATGGTTTTAGTTCCCCACATGATATATTACCGCTCCCCCATGGGATTAAACTATTCCTATTTTATTAAAACCCACCCAAAGATTACATTACACATGTATTTAACCTATTTACTTTTTAAAAATTTTATATTCCTTCTATCCGCTTATCCCATTAAAACACCAAACTTATATGTTCAAACTATGTTTAAACATATAAAACATTAACCCCGCCACATAAAAGACCTCGGGCCCCACGCCCATCTCCCCATAACTCCATGAGTTAATCCTGACCATTCGCACTCCCTTTACCCGATCCGACGACTCACAAGCCATATCACAAATATAATGGTGCAGTCTTTAATCAATTTTAGATTTGCGATATGGGTTGTTTTAACCTTCTATCTCTCCTCCACGCACCCATTTTACATTGGATCACATCCATTTGAGAAAAACCATTTACCGCCCTCCAACGTTGTGATAACCACTCAGCAGTAATTAACCTCCCCGTGCCAAAAATGCTTCCAAATTGAAATGACAGATGATTAATGCAAACACTGTTTAACCCAAAATCTTTATAACAACCAATTGCACGCATTTAAACCATTTTTGTTGCGTTTTCTATTCGTTGAACCGTCCCGATTGAAGAAAGAAAGCTGACGCTCTGTTTTCATGTAAAAACCAACAAAAAACTATCAAATTTGTTGCTGCGACCGCCCAGAGCCTCCAATTTACATCCAAGAGACTTCAACTAGCTTTTGGAAGCTTTCAGATCCCCAGAAAAACCTTTTCCAAGTCAAATTCCTCAAAATACAGGTATGTTTCAAGAAAAATACCCATCCTTCATCTGAAAAGAGCTATACTGCTGAATTTAAACCTTTTTGAAGCCTTTTGTCCTAAAATAATAACCTTATTACCTCCAAAGGTCATATTTTCTTCAAAACCCTGATAAATTCATAGTTTCTGGAAACTGTAACCTATTTTTAAGCAAATTGGAGAAATTTAGCCATTTGCAGACCTTTAGAAACCCTTTGACCGATTCAAAACTCTTTTACAAATTCTTAGAATCCCTTTGTGCATGAATTAGATTGTTTTAGGGTTGTTTTATCAAAGAAAAGAGTAATAAATCCTTGTTAAGCCTTTCCCGAGTCTATAAAGAGTCATAAAGATTTATTTTGGAGCAGAAATTGAAAGTTTGAACCAGAAGAAACCATAATTTTACCTATTGTTTTTCAAAAGAGACCTTTGTCATACCAAAAATACCTTCTATAAACAATCTAAACTTACAAAAATGTATAAAAAACTAAAAAACAGAGTTTTTAACATCCAGAGGGCTAAATTGTCAAAAAACAAATCTAGTAATGGCTTCTAAAAGAACCATTGTCATCAATCCATTACAACATCCTGTTGTAGATGTTGAGCATACCCCTTTAGTTGATGTAGATTATAAAATCATTGATCTAGTAATTGAATTCAATCTTCTTGGTCTCCACTGCTGGAGCCTAGAAAAATCTTTGGATCAGGGAGTTGAAGTGCAAATTTGGGAGTCTAATTTGCCCAAATACGTAGTTCCCCATACCCATCAGTTCCTTGAAGTCATTAGACTGTGTCAAGCTCACTATTCCCCTGACCTAAGAGATATTTTTAACACTGATAAAGAAGTATTATTCATTATCTCTGCAGAATCCATAAACCAAATGTTTCAGTTGCAACCATATCCTAATGCAGTCCCATTATCAATAGAAGCTCTTACAAATCTTTATCTGGATTTAGAATTTCCTAAAAGATTTCAAATATTTCAAATATTCATGCATTCATATGTTGAAATCACAAAGATTAACCTTGCATATTCATCCTCCAAATTCCCAGAAGGATCAAGACACATTATCTCTATGTTGTCTTTTATCCTTGGTTACTTTACTGATGAATCTATACTTGGTTTTCTATACACTTTTGTGCTTGGTCAACCCCCGGAAATCATTTATAACTATGTTGAGTATATAGCTGATAGTATCCATGATAATCTTGTAAAAATTACTACTAAAGGTTTATTTAGGTATACCTCATACCTCTTTCATATGTTCCTCTACTTCCAGGCAGATAACTTCCCAATAGCCCTTCAAAAATTGGATATAGAAGGAAATCCCTTGCCATTTATTTTCTAGACTTCCTTAATAGGAAAAGAATCAACAAAGTTCACTTATGCAGATTTCACAAACTGTTTTATTCACCCTGTTGTGGATCAGTATCTACCTTTCCTTTTTATATTTCATTTTTGAAATTTTGAAAAAGAAAATTAAAAAAGATATATAAGAATCCGAAAATATGCTATAGTATAAAGTTTTTATACTTTAGTATTAAAAAAAGGGGGAATGCAATATATTTTCATTTATACTTTGATACATGGAGCGGGCGGTTGATATGTTTATATTAAAGTTAAAGCTCGAGCAACTTCTGGAGCGGAAGTCACAATCACGCAAAGAAACATTTGGATATGCAACTGCGGGGGGTCAATTAGCCCGTCGGTTATCAAAACCCGACCCCCCGCAGTTGACTGGTCAGATCTCTAAAAACTGACGATCGACGGTCTTGATTGATTGCGGGGGGTATGGGTAGGAATTTTCCGCCGTACTCACAGACCCCCCGCATTACGTCATCCGTCGAGGTGGCAAGCACGCTGTCATTCACTGTTCACTGTTTATCCACGTCACCCGTGCATTTATTATGATTCTCGCAATCTATAAAAAGGGTTTTTCCGTCTTGTTATGATTTATTTGTGTCTGTTAGCCCTGTTTAACCCCGCGTCCCGCCACCTTTGCTCTACTCAGTGTTTTGAATTGTGTTCAAATTCCTGTCAATCATGGCCAAGCGAACTTCACTGTCTGGTTTGTCAAATTTGAGCCCTCTCCTAGATAGTGAGAAAGATTTCCGTGATACTGCGTCTTCCGTAAATCACCCTCACTTGCATTATCAAGTAACCTTGAACATTGAGAAGTCACCTGTGTTTTCTGCTATGCAAAGTTCAGGAGTGTTGTTCGCGTGTGTTCCAAAAACTCATGTCTTTCCTGAATTTATTTCTTGGTTAGTTTCGTCGATGTACCCCGGCAAGTGTTTTGTTATGGATTCCCAAGGGGAAAATATTTTGCAGGTTTCAACTCAATTAATGCGTCAGGCATTATTTTTTCCAGAAAATGATTCCCCTTTACAGTTCTCTGAAGATTCGTTGATGCAGTATTTCGAGGAGCTTTCAAATGAGGAGTTTAATCGCTGCATGTTGTTTTTGCTATCAAGCCCAGAGAAGACTCAATTTGAATCAGGAAAGTTCAGTCTGGAGGTATTTAATGTTCAATACAGACCAGTTCTCAGTTGTATCATGGAGATTTTGGGGAGAGATGATGATCGCGAAATTGACAAGGCAGCCCTGGGGATGTTCGCCCTCATGATGAAACCGGGGGTGGTGCTGGATATCCCATCCTTCTGGCAATAAGTGTTTTGTTTTGGACCGATATGGTCAGGAAAGAAGAGAACGAAGCTGGTTTATTTGAATTTGTGGACCATTTCATGACCACTGCTTATAAAATTCTTAATGGAACTCTGCCTCCTTGCTTCCTGCCAAAGGCCCAGGAGTTCTTGCAATTAGGACCTAGTTGTAAGTACGGAGACTGGTTTGTTTTTGAAGATTATTCTGAAATAAGGCTATATGGAGTCAGTATTGAGCCTTATAGGCTTCCAACATTTGTTCCCATGCGACTGTTTGCCTTGGAATTTATCAGGCAAAGTCTTAATGTGGATCAAGTTCATTTTCTTCCTATGAAGAAAGGATTAATGTACAAGTTGCCTATGAGTGTAGGCCCTTTTGTTGTTAACACTAGGCAAGCTTTTGAGGAGGTATCAAAGATGTTGGAAGGAACACAGTTGCTATTGGGAGAGAAATGGGCCTATGACCCATATGGGATTATTTCACAAAGAAGGGTCGAGAATGGGTATGCTGCTTTTACTCATGTGAGTAAACCGGATTTAGAGAATTTGGCTAATCCAGTAGGGCCAAGTTCATCACGGATCAGTATTCAAACACCTGCAATATTGGAGAAGATGGGCAAGAGAGGAAGAGATGATGTTATCGAGATTGATGAGGAGGAACCTCGAGAGGAGAAAAGGACAAAATTAGTAGAAGACCACTCCTCCAATTCACCTGGTTTTACTCTCCAGGTCAGTGAAGAACAGGGTGGCCCGTCATCTCCGAGCAGACCAGAATTTCATTTGGAAAAGGCTCCTTCCATGAAGCAAGTATTCTCACAGATTGAAGAAAAGAACCAAAGAATAAAGGCCAATATAGAGACACAAGCAGAGCACCATATACCTGCTAACCAAACAAGACTATTGACTGTAATGGATCTGGAGAAAGATCAGTTTAAAATGGCGTTGTCGCATCCAACAGGAATGTCTCTGGGACCTACAGGCAGTTTTAAGGAGTTGAATATAGTTATGGATGTGAAAAAGATCCCCTTGTGGGACAAGATGAATCTCCACATGCAAACAGGTCAGTTGATTGTCAATGATTTAAGCAAAACCACTGCTACAGCAGTCAAGACATAAAATATGCTTGCTAAAGTGGTCAAACAATGCAAGATGGAAAAAGCCAATGCAAGAGCATTAACTACTCAGAATGAAGAACTGAAGAAAATTATAATGAAAATTGGGGTTGATCCAAATGATAAAAGCGCAATTCAAAAACTGATGAAGAGTGCAGAATCAGAAATATCTTCATTAAGGAAAAAGCTGAAATTGCCAGCTGCAGAGCATTCGTTGGCAGCCGAAGTAGCAGAGGTAGAAAAGTAAAAAGAGGAACTACGACAACAGTTGATAAAGAAGGATGAGGAACTTGATAAGGTAAAGCAGACTGATATAACCTTACAAAATCAAATCCAGAGCCGACCCACAAGCCCAGGTTGTTCAGTTGAACACAGAATTAAAAATGGCAGAGAGAGATTGCAAACAGGCCCAGTCTGAATTGGACACAGCTCTTAGATTGATGCAGGGATGGGAAGGAAAGGCGAATGAAAACGAGCAGAAGCTACAAAAAGCTGAGGAAGAAATCAAAGAACTCAAGGAGAAATTGAAGGGAAATATTTCCCTTATCAAAGCTAAGGATCTCATCTGGAATGAGATCATTTCTGAAATGCAGGCAAAATGGACTCCATAAAAGTAATTTCCAGAGAGAAGAACATTGTTGCAGATCATGAAAAAGAGTTGTTATCGGATAAGCAAGCCGCTATCAAAAGATCAAATTGGGCCAAGAAATTCATGAATTTTATTAATGCCAAGATAGATGAAGAGTTGCAAGATATGGGGATACAGGATCGGTATTTCTATGCCGAAGAAGTAAACAAAATGATCATTAAAAATGACCTTCTGAAGGCATCAGAGAAGCGGCTACAGGTAATTAAGGAGATGGTTAAGAAATTTGATATTTCGTTTGATAAGTTGATAAGAACCGGTTTGCCCTCATGCTGGAAGGAGGGAGGTGAGTTTATGTCCTGGAAGTTTTATGAGGATCAATTGGTATTTGCAAAAAGCAGAGCAGATGGCCGACATGAGAAGACACAGATACTGAAGGGAGAAACAGTATTCAATTTCTTACAAAGACATTTCCTTCTACTGTGGATGGTGAAAACATTGTTCACAAGTAACCTCACTCACAGTCATATTGTTGCCTTCACGGTAGAATATCATCGTTATAAAAATGCTCCAATAACTCAGGATAAGCTCTGGAAGGAATGTAAGAAATTTTCTATTGACACAGAAAAAGGATTTCCAGCTAAGCAGCCACAAGTAGCCGTTCAGCCGCAAGTAATCATTGAGTCAGCTGCTATTCCAGGAACATCAGTTCCTTTAGATTAGGAGTTATCATCTTTTATTTTGTTTTAAGTGAAGTTATGCAAATGTAATGAAATGTTTCCGAGGCATGTACCTCCATTACAAAGAGTAGTTAAGCAGTTATAAGTTAGTTAGAATCAGTTTTATAACTGAAAACCATTTTGGTTCAGATTGTATTTAAAGACATCTTATGGAAGAAAGAAGGTTCCGAGTTTTGAACCTTTGAAGGCTAATTTTGTACTGAGCAATATTGAATGAATGAAAAAGTTTTGCAAGTTTCCAATATTTCATCTATGTTGAAGAGTTTTCTTGGTTTTCATTTCATCTCCATATCTGTGAATAAAGTAGAGTGATTAGAGCTGCAGGTTTCTTGATATTTTTATATCTAAGAATTAAACATCCTTAATGGGCGCTCCTCTTCTTTAGCTTATTTGTTTTTTCACTTCTTCAGGATTTTATGATGGCAGTTTCTGTTTAAAGCAGCATGACAAGTTAAAATCCTTTTCCTTTCTTCGTCTTCCATTCACTCACTTTAACATAGAAGGAATATGGCATTGCAGAGCTAATAAAGATTTGATATTTGGGAAATATATTACTAACATTTGAAGGGTTAAGAAACGGAGACACATATATATAGTTTGTGACATAATCTTTAATGTCTTGAGCACGGATTCTTGTACACAGCCAAGAATTGTTTCTCAAGGAACAACACACCCATTGATAAATATGCTTACAAACAGTGTACATCCAAGGATAAGTGATGAGATTAAGAAATTTTTATAGCAAGCAGAGAAAAGTAGAACAGGTGACTGGTACTTATACCAAAACCACACAGAGATTAGAGTCTAGGGGTCAAACCTCTTTCCCTACAAACTGCCAATATATTTTCCAATGAGAGTGTTTGTGTTAAAATATATAAGACAAATTCTAAACTCAGATTCTATAAAAAAATTTATTGCTAAAAATAAAAATCAATTCAAATAGAAAATCCAAGTGGGTCCTTTCATATGCAACAACAGGGAAGTAGGTGTAGAGGCAACAAAACAATTGTTAGAGTATAAGTTTGATGAAAGTTTTCTGTTGAACTATGATCCTTATGGAATAATCAGTAAGATGAGGGTGAAATGTAAATTAACCCCTTATATCCATGATAAGAAGCCTGAGATTGAAAATTTTTCAAACCAAATTGAATGGTTGGAAAATACATTGATGGAATCTGTCAAGCAAGGTGGTACTAGTCACACTTTGTAGACTCCTATTCAGGAGGACAGAACCATAAAGATAAATAGAGAAGAAAGCTCATATACTGCTGAAACAACAATAGGAAATAGATTTAAGCTCAGCTACAATAAGAAACAAAAAATCAATCCAGCAGACAAAGAAAAGGAAACAATTGAGGTTTTAGATTAAGAGAATAAAGAGAAAGATACTGTAACTCACACATTATGAGCAACAACTTGCTACTTCTAACACACAGATGATTGAGAAACAACAAAGCATGGAATCATCTTCATCATAGAAGGAAGAGGATAAAAACATGGATATCAAACAAAAGTATAAACAAATCAAGGCCAAAAATGAGGAGATCGAGAATGAGATCTGATAGGGGTAAAACCCACAGTCCCTTTTTTATCAAATCTCAATCTTTGGCTGTGTATAAAATGCCCTCACATTTTATTGCCCAACCCAAATCCACCAATTGGGAAAAATCACACTGTTCTAATTACTTGAACTGGAAATTAAACTAACAAATCGGGAATCTTTAATATCTCAAATCTCAGATTTGAGATATTAAATTAAACTCTCTGGCAAATAAGAACACCTGTCCACGCCTTTGTACTCGATCCAATTTTCAATCTGGCAACTCTTCTAACTGTGGGAGCTTCTTGTCAAAGGCTCAACCTATGGATTCAACCATAGTCAAACTTCCCCTTTGCACAAAAGGTTGAAAAATCCCCAAGGCCTATAATACGCCCTTTTTATATAACCCAACATTCAATCTCTAATGCGGGAACCCCTTATCAAAGGTTATAACAACCCTACATACAACATTAAACCAAGGTCCAACATTACTTATGGTTCAACCCCTAGTCAATGCATATAATGTGCACTCACACTTTCGGTTCTAGCCTTATTCTACCCGCATATATTTCATATGGGCGCTAACTCCACATACCCAATATTTATATGTGCACTATAATATGTTAATATGTATTACAACCCGTTCAAATAATTGGAACATTATAATGGAATGTCAAATGCCAATGCATACCTGTCAGATCTTAGTAAAGGACCAACACCAACTGATAACAATAATGCGTTATCCCTTGATTAATCCCGACATGACACAATGCTCAGTATTGTAATTCAAACCATGCAACATATATCAAACCCAAACCTTCGTGGACATATTAACATAGGCCCACAACCTTTATGGCTTTGATTTGAATTAAAATAGCGGCATATAAATGAATGTTCGGGCCACATTCATATAAATGCACCTTGCTTAAGTGTCGAGCGGATCCAACGATCCATATGACGTCGCTCCCCAAGTGTTGATCGGACGATCACTACTCATTCTCGCGTTTTTTTTTTCTCACCGAGCGTTAATGCTCAAAATTAACAAAAAACTCGCGATTTTTAAAAACCACTCAAGGACATGTGGCACTCACTTTGTGGTATCACGTTATTTTTCGTGATACAACTTACCACCACTTAGCTTGCACGAAAACCACCTTTCCTCCAAAAATGCTTGCACTATTTTGCACAGTTCCACTGTGCAAGGTTTTGCTCCAACTCACTTGCGCTTTCCCAATAGAACTTCACAGTCCACTCTTAACCAGAGTTCAATATGCAGGAGAGAACATAACCGATCTTCTCGATCTCTGTCTATTCCCTTCATAGAACCGAGTCTACGCAGTGTATGGAATACCACTAGAATCAACACCAATTTCTTGGTTAGAACAAAATATCAATTAAAACCACACAATTCAGGGTATCTTCACACAGTTTAGCGTAGAGATTCATAACTACTCAACACCTCATCACGGTCTCTTAACATGGTTCATCACACAATTTTATTCCTTGGAAACTCTTACACCAAGTTGAACTAACATCCAAAAGGTTCGGGAAAAACTAGAACCTCTCGCAAAGAGACTAGGAATTCAGGAAAGGAATCGGTTCCCCTTTTGACAAACAGGACCCCATTAAGCCCCAATTATCGAGTATGTATTCCATGTTGTTATACAGTTTATTATTGAAATACAGGAACCATTCACACCATAATTAACTCGAAAAATGCACAGTACCACTGAAACAATTCTTCATTTATACAGTGACACTACTTACAAATTCTGGCTCAGCCAGATTTCCAATCAAATGGCCTTCGACAATCCACTCTACCAGCCCTATAGCTCTATGCAACTCTCTGCAGCTCTCTATGCAGGTCTCTACAGGTCTCTGCCACAGAGACTTTTTATACAACTATCACCAATGAATCGATTCAGATTCTTTGATGATTCAACAAACTCTCCAAATTCCTATAGTTCTAAAATTAGACTAAGTCCTAAACTGAAAATGACTATCTCTTCATGTGCCCAATAATCGTACGGGAAGTCACATTTTTCTCCAGATTTAACTAAAATCACTCAAATGAGAATAATTACATAGGGAAACAAAAACACGAGACCCCCCTAATGTTTATTTATGTACAAATATTTTCTTGGGCCTAATGCCCCTGCATCAGATTCCCCAGGCTAAAATGGTTCATGATCTCCTGATCATGTGCTTTCATCTTGGTCTACCTGGATCCCACACTTTGTTCTGTAACTGGTCATCTGTTGCAGTGTTCTTCTTTTGTATCCCTCTTGGCTTCCATACTTTGTGCTGCAGCTTTCCATTGGCTGCACTTTGACATCCCCCTTTGGTCTTTCCTTTGCTGCTACTTTGTTGTTTCTTCGCTGGTGTCTTTTTCTCAGATAGTCTCACCATCAGTCTTCTCATAAATTCAATTTCTTCATCTAAGATGTCTTCTGACTGTTGGATACTGCTTCCTCTTGAGTGCTGGAATCTTAATTTTGCTTATGCTTGCTGCATTCCTATTTCTCCAGTTCTTGCTCTTGTTGTCAATTTCTGATCTCCTACTGTAGCTCTGGATTTTAATTGTTGAGCTCTTGCTTGCTGAACTTTCACTTGTTCAGTTCTTACTGCTGCTCTATTCTCCACTCAATCATCCATACCCTCTTGCTCTCTACAACAGTAAAACTTTTCTTGGCTGTCATCCATGACAATTTCTTCCGTCTCTAACTTCAAAAATTCTCTGGACTAGTATTTAAATTTCCAGTCATCATCCTCATATCTTCTATTCTTTTGGACTAAACATGCTGTAGTCCTTCCACCGGTATCTGCAATCAGGAAACAAACATCAAGAGTACAAACTCCTTGTGTCTCTTTCTCCTCTTCCAGCAACACTTCAACTTGTTGCTCCAGCATTTCTTCCAACAATACTCCAAGCTACTGTTCTGTCATTCCACACTCTTTTCTGGATGTTTTCTGCAAACATTTTAGACATCTCCTTTGGCCAAACACATCATCAACATGTTGCAACTCAGTTTTAGCATCTTCTTCTTTTTCCTTGGCAATCTTCAGAAATTTCCTTCATTCTTCTTGATTTACTTCAAGCTCTTCTGGCTTTGCATTTTCATCTTTTGTCAAAGTAAACTTTCTAATTCTCCACTGATGTAGCAGCCCCAATAGTCTTCCATACAACCTTCTCTTCAACCTTCTCTTGGGTATTTGAACAAGCCAATTCTTCCTTTTCATCTGCAAAAATAATAAGTTTATTTACAGGAGGCATGATAGCCTCACCTTCCTCCTTCTGCAACAATTCATCACCCTTCAAAACAACCCCCAAAGATGGATTGTTCTCTGCCATACCTGTCAACATAGAAAATTTGTTAATTTTTAAATCACAAGACCCAATGTTCTTAATTAATGATTCAATCACCAATTCATCTTTCTGCATACGAGACATGACTATCTCATCTTCATTCTTCAGTCCCCAATTCAGAAATTGAGGTTTCCTCTCTTGCACAGGATCCTGCTGATCCAACATATTCTCCAACAGCTCAATTTTTCCATTCCATGGTTTAAAATCTCCCATAGAATTCTTCTCCTCTTTCAGATGACTGCCCAATGCTTCCAACCTATCTTCAACCTCAACAGGATCTATGATTCACCAAACATTTGTTAAAACAAAACTCACAAGGCCTCAGTGCCTTTCTCTACTCTGCCAGCATCTCAGTATGCTATCCTACAATTATTTTCTTTTCCATCAGTACATCAGTATGTTGATTCCAATCCTTCTCGAGACCATCAGCTAGTCTCTTCTCTGCACTATCCTCTTCAAGGATGTCTCTATGATGTAGTTCATAAAAATGAACTCTCTCATCTTCAATTGTCTCTGCCCTTACAATCTGAAATCCTTCTTTCTGTGGTTCT
Source organism: Pinus albicaulis (assembly GCA_034641835.2). NCBI lineage: Eukaryota > Viridiplantae > Streptophyta > Pinopsida > Pinales > Pinaceae > Pinus > Pinus albicaulis. The sequence goes on along the minus strand of CM076578.1, from coordinate 1,967,388,280 downwards.
ATCCCTTGCTCATTCCACAATCCTGGCATCTCTTTTGAGGAATCATTTTCACCATCTTCACAAGTCCAATTTCTTACTGTCACTATCTTCTCATCCCTCATCAGAATAGAATTTTGATCTCCCATCTCCGTAATAACTTCAGCTATCTTTCCATCACTCTCCATTTGGCCATTTAATAAAAGCAATTTTTCATTATCAGCATTAATGAAAAATTCATCATCATCAAACACAACTCCCTTGAAACGATCTCTTTCATTAAACAAGGAATTAATGAATTCCCTTTGCTGCAATAACACAATCTGATCTTCATCTGAGAGATATTCATCATATGTTTCTTGGCAATAGTGAGCTTCATTTGTCATAATTCCATCATATGAGCTTTCATTAACACCTGCATTTATACACAACTTGTTAGTTTTGAAAACATAAGACCCCATGGTCTCATTTGATGAATCAATCATCAACTCTTCCTGCTGCTCCAAGTCTTCTATGCTCTTCAGAGATTCTTCAATGGTCCTATCTTCAAATTCCTCAAGCTGTCCCATTTTCAACTACTAACCATCATCATGAGCTAAATCTCCTCTTCTTCTAATATGTTGGAAAGCAGAATCTTTCTCCACTTGTGGATGGACATCTTCAAAACATGTAGCTGCTCCATTTTCTTCCTCAGAGACAACATCAACAGTTGTTCTTTCTCACCTACTGTTCCTGTAACCATACAAAATATGTCATATGTAAGGCTCTTGGACCCCTTGGTCCCACTTGAAGCTTCGGTCTACAAGTCCTTCTCCAGATACTCAATTATCCTGAGCATTTCCTCTTTCCTCTGAGCATTTATCATTTGCTCTTCCTATGTGGCCTCTTCCACTTTACCTTCTTCTTCATGAGCCAACCACCTCTCTGATTTTCCTCTATCATCCTCTCCAGTTCATCAAGTTGCTTATTGATCTCAGCCATCTATTTCCAATATTCTTCATCAGTGAGTCTCTTCCTCATGCCATTTTCTTTGGAATATTCCCTCACTCTTCTGTTGTGGCCTCTCTCATAACCTCTTCAATCTCTGCTGTGGCTATCAGTTGCCATTCTCTCTTCCATGAATTCTTCACTCACAAGTTGCACTAAGCCTCTACAACAACAAGCTCTCTTGCTGCAACTTGCCTCACTAATCCTTCCTCTAGACCCGGCTTTTGGAAAGTACTGGCCCCCCTCTGTTGGAACCTTCTAAGCACTCTCTTCTGCTCTCTAGGCTTCTCTGCAACTTATCTCAAGAACACCTCTGTTCTTCCTTCCTCCAACCTTTTTTGGGAATCCTCAAGTTTCTGCCATACTCTTTCTGCACTCAGAATCCCTTGCTGGACTCTTCTTATCATTTTTCTCAAAGCTGTGATCTGCTTCTTGCTGAGATTCCTTCCTCAATTGCTTGCACTCTGTATTCTGCAAACAATATCTTCCAAACAGAGTTAAATAAGGCTCATCAACTCACCTCTCAAGATCCTTGAATGATCTTGCTTCTTCCTTCACCTACACTGCATCTCTATCTGCTGCAATTTTCAAGACTCTCTGTCTTCAACTCCAGATTCTGCACCTCTGGAGATCTTCACTGCATATCTAATCAAACCTACAATTTTCTTAAATAAATTTAAAAGCCAAACTTCTCATCACTGTTTCAGTACATGTGCATTTCAGAAACAAATTTTCAAAGAGCTAATTCTATTCAAACTCTGATACCACTATGATGGGGGTAAAACCCATAGTCCCGGTTTTATCAAATCTCAATCTCTGGCTGTGTATAAAATGCCCTCACATTTTATTGCCCAACCCAAATCCACCAACTGGGCAAACTCACACTGTTCTGATTACTTGAACTGGCAATTAAACAAACAAATTGGGAATCTTTAATATCTCAAATCTGAGATTTGAGATATTAAATTAAACTCTCTGGCAAATAAGAACACCTATCCATGCCTTTGTACTCAATCCAATTTTCAATCCGGAAACTCTTCTAACTATGGGAGCTTCTTGTCAAAGGCTCAACCTATGGATTCAACCATAGTCAAACTTCCCCTTTGCACAAAAGGTTGAAAAATCCCCAAGGCCTATAATACGCCCTTTTTATATAACCCAACATTCAATCTCTAATGCGAGAGCCCCTTATCAAAGGTTATAACAACCCTACATACAACATTAAACCAAGGTCCAACATTACTTATGGTTCAACCCCTAGTTAACGCATATAATGTGTGCTCACACTTTCGGTTCAAGCCTTATTCTACCCTCATATGTTTTATATGGGCGCTAACTCCACATACCCAATCTTTATATGTGCACTATAATATGTCAATATGTATTACAACCCATTCAAATAATTGTAACATTATAATGGAATGTAAAATGCCAATGCATACCCATCAGGCGTTAGTAAAGGACTAACACCAACCAATACAATAACGCACTATCCCTTGATTAATCCCGACATGACACAATGCTCAGTATTGTAATTCGAACCATGCAACATATATCAAATCCAAACCTTCGCGGACATATTAACATGGGCCCACAACCTTTATGACTTCGAATAGAATTAAAATAACGGCATATAAACGAATGCTCGGGCAACATTCATATAAACTCACCTTGCTTAAGTGTCGAGCGGATCCAACGATCCATATGACGTCGCTCCCCAAGTGTTGATCAGACGATCACTATGCATTCTCACGTTTTTTTTCTCACCGAGCGTTAATGCTCAAAATTAACGCAAAACTTGCGGTTTTTCAAAACCGCTCAAGGACACGTGGCACTCACTTTGTGGTATCGCGTTTTTTTTTTATACAGCTTACCACCATTTAACTTGCGCGAAAACCACCTTTCCTCCAAAACTTCTTGCACTGTTCTGCATGGTTCCACTACGCAAGGTTCCACTCCAACTCACTTGTGCTTTCCCAACAGAACTTCACAGTTCGCTCTTAACCAGAGTTCAATACGTAGGAGAGAACAGAACCAATCTTCCTTATCTCTGTCAATTCCCTTCAGAGAACCGAGCTTACGTAGGGTACGGAATCCCAACAGAATCAACACTGATTTCTTGGTTAGAATAGAATATCGATTAAAACCATAAAATTCAAGGTATCTTCACACAGTTGATCGCAGAGATTGATAACTACTCAACACCTCGGCACGGGCTCTTAACATGGTTCATCACACAATTTTATTCCTTGGAAACTCTTACACTGAGTTGAACTAACATCCAAAGGGTTGGGGAAAGACTAGAACCTCGCGCACAGAGAATAGGAATTTAGGAAAGGAATCATTTCCCCTTTTGACAGACAGGACTCCATTAAGCCCCAATTATCGAGTATGTATTCCATGCTGTTATAAAGTTGATTATCGAGATACATGAACCATTCACACCATAATTAACTCGACAAATGCATAGTACCACTAAAACAATTCTTCATTTATACAGTGACACTACTTACAAATTCTAGCTCGACCAGATTTCCAATCAAATGGCCTTCGGTAATCCACTCTGCCAGCCCTACAGCTCTATGCAACTCTCTGTAGCTCTCTATGCAGGTCTCTGTAGGTCTCTGCCACAAAGACTTATTTTTATACAACTATCACCAATGAATCAATTCAGATTCTTTGATGATTCAACAAACTCTCCAAATTCCTACAGTTCTAAAATTAGACTAAGTCCTAAACTGAAACTGACTATCTCTTCATGTGCCCACTAATCATACAGGAAGTTACATTTTTCTCTAGATTCAACTAAAATCACTCAAATGATAATAATTACATAGGGAAAAAAAAACACGAGACCCCCCTTATGCTTATTTATGTACAAAGACTGTCTTGGGCCTAATGCCCCTGCATCAAGATCTATTCAAAATACTTGTAGCAGACTCCAGGGATTCAAAATAGGTTGCTTTTAGCCTTTGATTATACAAATAAAAAGTTGTTAATGATATTACTATAGCCAACAGTGCCTAAACCTACAAAAACATTATATTATAAGAGAGTTGATATTGAAATTCCAATAGAGGACATTCATCCTTTGGATCAGATTGAGTTCCATAAGCAAAGCTCAAAAATGCTTTATTCTACCATGACCACAAAAGCAATGAGTGCTCAAAAGCTCCAAAACACTTTGACAAATATAAGAGATCAGCTTAAGATTGAAAAATCTTCTACCTATGCTAAAGGCACTAGAATTAAGTCTTTAAAAAAATTAGTGATTGAAATGGGATATGACCCTACTAATGTGAAAGCTGCAGAAGAATTGGTAAAGAAGAAAAATGTTGATATTGCGGCACTTAGAAAGCAACTGAAACTACCTCCAACAGAACATGCACACGCTAAGGAGATTGTGAAAGAGGAAAATAAAAAAGATGAGATGATGAGTCTCATACTACAAATGAAAACACAAATCAAAGATATGGAAATTGAGATGGACAAGCTTGTTCAAGAAAAATAAGCTACAAAGACTCAAAATATTCCTCAGACAGTCATTCCCATGGTAACAACAGTAGTGCCTTCAACTCTAGCAGAAGAATTAGTGCCAAAAATCCCATTGGCCACAATAGTGCCAGTCACTTCTTCCACTAGTTTAGCCACTAAATCTTCCACTTCAGCAGTTCAACAGACAGATGAGGCCAGCAAACTCATTAAAGCCATGGAAGACATGTCAATATAGAATAATGAGATAAACAGATTGAAAGGGAAAATCAAGAACTTGGAATATGCCAAGCAATTAGCACAGATAAATGCTAAAATAGAGGAACAAAATGCCAAAAGGTTAAGTGAATAGTTAAAGAAGGTAGAAACAGAATTAACCTTAAAAGAGCCCATGACATACATTAAAAATCAACTATGGTCCAAAATCATTGAATCAATTAATGATACTTGTGCATCCATTAAAGTGATTTATGAGTAGAAGGACTTGCTTAAAGTAACCAAAGAAGAAATATTGAAGACACAAGAAGAGCTAGGTGCTAAGCCTGAAGAAGCCCAACAAATAATCAAGTTTCTCAATACTAAAAACAAGCAAAGAAAAATGTAATGAAATAGTTAGAAGAGAAGTGTCAAAATATGGACATGGCCATAACTAGATTCATGGTTAAGTTTGACACATTAGGACAAAAATGCTTGCCAAATATTTTTATTATCAATGATAAATTAATGAAGCAAGAAGATTATAATAAGAAGATAAGGGAATTTTCCAGAGAACAAGTGAACAAGGCAGATTGGCAAGGAGTTCCAACAGGTAAAGTGTTACACAAAAGTATTGAAAACATATTTTATTTACAACATGAGATAAAATACCTCTTTGTAGTCAAGCCAACCTTTGTTAGATACACAGAGGCTAATGAGAATTTCAGAAAACTCACAAAGATTGAACTACCAGATGAAGAGTTTTGGTAGAAGCTCACAGATATACTTTTAAAAGATAGTTTGTAGTAAAAGAGGATAAAAAAACAGAGTGTTGTTTTTACGCAGTAAAAACATATTTTTAAAGCAATAAAACAGTCAAAACAGTAGGTTAAAGAGTATTAGAGGTTAAAGTGTATCAATTAAAGAGTATCAGGTGAGAGATAAAGTTCCAAAACTGATTGAAGATCAGATTGCCAGCGTTAAAGACAACTCAACTAGCCAGTTGCTGCCTAAGTCCAATAGAAAGATATTTTATTTAATAAATAGGATGACTTGCAAGTTTGTTATGTAGCTGTCACTATCTTTCTGTAAAAGATATTTTATTTTCCATACAAAATTCCTATGATTGTTCTAGGATATTTTGTATTACTTTTTGTATAAATACTTCACCATTTGAAGTATTATTGTGGATTAATCGCTGAATATTTCTATAGCTGGACCATTCTGAACCTAAGCATTTTTGTAAGCAAGCTCAAGTCCGAAGACTAGATTTCAAGGAATAAAGCATCATATTACTGGATTCATGTGTTGGGCCACTGAAGTGAAGTACTTTCTACCGTTATCTATCTATTTTCTTATGTTTCTCATCCATTCATAAATGTGTTCTAAATTTTAATGTGAAATCAGGAATTGTTATATCAGAATTTGCTAAAAGAACTCTGTTATTGACTGGTTTTCATTTAAATGTTTTATGTTGATATCCAAACTAGGGAACCCTTAATTTCTCCCTAATTTCGATTGACCCCTACCTTTTCACTCATTATCTATATCAAAGAATTCTTAATTGCTCTTTATCCTGAATAAAGCCACTTCACCAATCAACCTTTGAAGATATTTAGTGACTTTGTTATCTTTCCCTTTAAACATTTGACTTTGGACCTTGATCCTGATCTATCTGCTTTACACATTGACTCCATCTGCCGAATGGATTTCAGATTCACAGCTATCCATCTCATTAAGTGATTTTCCCACCAAAACCAATCAAAACTGCAAAACCAATTTTCCCTATATAACTAGCCTAAAATCAAACATAAAAACAAATTTAAATCTTATAGAGAGAGCCCTCTCTTAGCCTTACGAAGGCTAGATTCTAAAGCTTAAAATTAGGTCTGTGGTTACCTCTAATATTCTTTAAACTATAAATCATAAATCTCACAACTTTGGGAATTATTAGTATTGGCGACTCAATTGGGGAACTAACTAATCCTCAATTTTAAATAGGTCTTAAAGGAAATCTTTTTATTATCTTTTCACCTTATGATTGTTTTAATAAGTTGTGAGTATATTTTCATTAAAAGTTGAAATTCTGGCTTCCAAAAGAGTCTACTATACCACGTCAAATTTATATCCACAACCTGCTGTCATAGTAGATAATCCTGACAGAATTGGAAAAAATAATAAAAAAGTAGAGGATTTAGATAATAAAGTTTCCTTAGTTAGAGAAAATTCCCTTCCAAAATAGTTATCAAGTATACAAGACTTAGAGTTTGACTTAAAATTTGAACATTCTTTATTCAGAAACAAATCTGAAAGTGACTTAAATAGTACTGGTATAGATCCTGATTTTATTTCATCTCTTGAAATTAAATAGGAAACTGTTTCAGTGGACTCTGAATCGAAGCCCTTTGAAGTTTATGATAAACTTGATGCAATAAACGCTACTATACTTAAGGAAATATATGAAGCTATTTTTCATCATTTAGTTGAATTAGCTGCTTTATCAGCTTATACCCCTAAGCCCTCTACCACTCATTTAGATACCAGCCTTTTAGAATCTCAAGGTTCATCTCTATTTACCACCACATCATCCATTATCTCCACTACACTTCATTCCACAGATCCATTTATTCCTAAGTAACCATTTCATCCTAGAGTATTATTCTCATCCTCCACCACCTCTACTTCATCCACTAGTTTTTCTTCTACATTTCCCAATACATCATTCTCATTCCCAGGAACCTCTTCATATTTCCCAACTTCATATTTTGGTTTCTCAACCACATTTGCCAGCACATCTTCTTATATTCCAATCTCATCTGCAATTTCTTTAACTATATTAGCAAGTGCTTCTAGTTCTACCCCAAGTACTTCCAACCTACCTCCTAGCCAAGCTAGAATTCAAGCCATGGTTGCTAGATATGCTCCCTTGGTCCTTTCAACACAATTACATGACATGCCCCAGGAATATCAAAGAAAAAGACCTCAATTTGATGCAACCACTCAATACACTTCCCAACAACATGTAAATAAGTTTACATACTATTTTGAACTTCATGAAATAGATGAGCCTGATATCCAAATCAGATTTTTTGCTCAAACATTAACTGGGGAGGTGAAAAAATGGTTTAAAGGTTTAAATCCTGGTAGTATTGCTGATTCAATAGTTTTTCATAGATTATTTATTAATATATGGGAAAATAATAAAAATCCATTACAAATCTTATCAAAATTTGAGAGCATTAAAAGAGCACCCAATGAGACAGTCCAAGATTATTGCACTAGATACAACAACATCTATAATTCAATTCCTGCTAATCTTAAGCCTCCTCCAGATTCTGTTCTTCTCAAATTCCCTGATGGATTTGATACAAACAAAGCATTTCAATTAAGAGAGAGGAATCCTGAAACTTTAGAGCAGATGAAAAGTAACGTTGTTAGTGTAGAAGAAAATATATTAACAAAGAAATCTATATTAAGGAATGAAAGCAGAGCACTAATAAAAGAAGAGGCATCTAGTTCATATTTAAAAATAGATCAATTAGAAAAAAAAATAGAGATAATGATGGATAGGTTAGATAATATGGAAAGGAAGCCACAATGGGATAACCAACAACAAATTAGAAATCCCAATTTCAGGAAAAACACTAATACTAGAAAATCTAGAGAATTAGCACCTGACCAAACAATAAGACCACCTTTCCAAGAGAACTATGCTAAAAGTTCCAATCAGAATGAAGATGATGAAGACACCATAAATCTAATGGGTATTAATGATGATAACACTATCTTTCTTACACAAGAAGATCAAGAGTTATATGATTTACAACAACTGCAATTAGATTCTGGTGAATCATTTGATTACAAACAAGGTTATTAGTTTTATATCAATGAAGTACATAAGAAATATAACCTTAGAAGCAAGAAAAACATAGAGCATTATACTAAGAAATCAGTTCAAACACAAACAAAGAAAATATTAGAAGCTCCCACTACTAAGGTTCTGGAAATTCTCCCTAGGGGAAACAAGCAAAACTCTAATTCATCCCAGAAAGTTTCAAGCCCTAAAATTTCACCTAGTCCCAAAATTGTTGACATAACAGATGATGTTGTCCAAACATCAACAGATTCACAAAAATGTGATGTTGTCAAGAAAATTAATTCTGCCAAAACAAAAAATTTAGACTCTAAAACACCTACTGCTGACCCAAAATCAACTGATCAAAAAGCTGCCACTGTTAAAACAACTTTTGAAAACACAAAATCTGCAAAAACATCTACTTCTTCTCAAAATATTCCTAAAAAGGAAACTAAAAATGTTCAGACAGTAGAAACACAAACTGAAAATGAGAAAACAGCTGTAGAAAAAGAAGATAAACCTACTCAAACTACAGTTATTAAAGAAGAGATAATCCAACTAAGTAAATCACAAGCTCCATTCAATATCCAAGCTAAAATTTCCAAATTAAAAATACCAATTCCTTTGACATAATTGGTAAAACATGATTTGTACAAAACAACTATTACTGAAACTTTAAACATGACTGATGGAGAAGATTCAGTAAATCTAAGTGATGATCAACCAGAGTTAATTTTTGGTCGTGATGTTAATGGAAAACACCAAGATGGAGCAGTTCCACCGTTTTACATTAGCTTAACTATTCATGATCAAATATTACATAATGAAATGTTAGATTCAGGGGCTTCACACAATTTAATGCCCAAATAAATAATAGAAACCTTGAATTTAGATATCACTAGGCCTTACAAGGATCTCTTTTCATTTGATTCCAGCAAAGTCAAATGTTTAGGTTTGATTAAAGATTTATGTGTCACATTAGTTCAATATCCTAGTAAAAGCATACTCATGGAAATTGTAGTAGCTAACATCCCTCCCAAGTATGGAAATCTCTTATCTCGCTCATGGGGAGCTAAATTACAGTGATCTCTACAACTTGATATGTCATATGCAACAATATCAGTTTTTGGCCAGCCAAAGAAACCTTATAGAGAAACATTGATGAAATATATGGTGAGTAGTGTAGAAAGACTAAGAAATTATCCAATTTACTCTACACCTACTGACATGGATTCATTAATTCTTTGCAACTCTAAAACTGATAATGAAAACAAAACTGAACTAAAAGATAATAAAAAAACACCAGACAATGAAAATATCTTTCATGAATCATTATGACACCTAGATTTTGATGGATCAGTCAATAAATTAGGAGCAGAAGCAGGAGTTTGGATAACTAATATGGAAAACAATCATGCAGAAGGCCATGCTTTCAGATTAGATTTTAAATGTACAAACAACATGGCTGAATATGAAGCTCTTATTTTAGGACTACAATTTGTAAGGAATTTAGGAGGTAAAATAATATCAACTATGGGAGACTCAGAGTTAATTGTGAAACAAATAACTGGAGAATATTCTGCTTATAATCCAAGATTAAGCCGATATAGAGAAAATGTTTTAGATTTAATTAAGGAACGTTTAGAATGTGGTTTTTCTGCAATACCAAGAAAACAAAACATACAGGCTCACTGCTTAGCAACTTTTTCTAGTACCTGTAATCTTCCATTTCAACCAAATCATAGATATATTATAGAAGTAAAACATAGACCAATAATTCCAGATAATCTTAAATATTGGCAAATTTTCTCACAAGATGAATAGATCTATCATTTCATGAACAATGAAGAAGAATTTCAGGTTTTTAATATAGACACATACTATACATTAGATCAGAATTTAGATCTAAATAGCTCAGACTGTGCATTGAGCTTATAAATAGCTCATTGCAAGAGTGATTGTGTTGTTCGGGAGTAAACTCTTGCATAATTCCAATGTAATTGTTTTTTTGTGATTAATAAAATTACGTGTCTGAGGACACTTTGGCCATTATTGTGGTATCAGAGCCACGATAATGCTGTGAGGAGGAGATTCTAGCTCTACCAGTTCTTGGAAAACTCAACTCCATTGCGTTGATCAGCAAAAGAAATTGGTATGCAATCAATTTATTTTTTTTGAAAAGCATTCAATCTACATTTAAAAAAAAAAAAAACATAGTCTGTTGTTTAGGTCGATTGTTGCAGAACTTAAGGAGCTGTAGCATTCTTATGAATTTAACAATGATTAATGTTGTTTAAAGACTTTGTCGTGTTTGTTGAAGAATTGTGATGAACGCATTTAATTTTTTGATTGATAATTTTTTGTGTATTTATGAGAGGAGCTCCATAAATCAAAAGCATTCTCATGGTAAGAAGGTGGCATATGAAAAGCAAGCATCTCTGAAGTACTGGAAAAGCTCACCTTCAAACTAACATTCTCAGCATCACATGATTTACAGTTATTTGTGACTTGGATTTCATATGTATAACGAATTACCTTGCCCATGTTGCTACTACTCGTCTCCTATAAAGTCGCAGATATGTCACTCACCTGGCAAGATCCATCAGCAAGTGATTTGCGGGCTGCCTGTATGGAGTGAATCCCGGCAGCAATCAGCAGAAGCAAGAGCATAGAGGATCGAAGTTGAGATCTCATATCGCCATTTCTTCTGAATCCCATATCTTCTCCTCGCTGTGTTAATCCCTGAAGAATGCAGCGTTAAATAGGGGAGAGGCTGTTTGAAGAAGCGTTGAATTAAGAATCTGCAGAAATAGCAATTAAATCATCATTTCAATTCTAGCAGTGTATTCGATTTGATTTTATGCAGGAAAGAGTGTTACAAATCATGTTTAAATGAATTGATGTAGCGTTAAAGATTTTTGAAGCAGCATTACAATCTGCGTATGTGTAGTTGTCAAACGCTCTCAAATATTGATGCTTGCACTCAAACGACATAGCTCAGTTTGTGTATCTCTCATAGATTGAAAACGACTTTATGGAGCTTTCATTGTTGTTGACACAAAAAATATTAAAGTGGCCAAGAAAGGACAGGAAAACGATTAAAAATTTTGGCTATCAAAATCGCTTCTAATGCTGATTTGTGGCGCAAAAGGAAGCAAAGAACTGTGTAAGCATTTGAAGATGCAAATGCCAAAATGCCAGATTTGAAAAACATGTCAAAATTCAGCATTTGACACTGTTTTTTTTTTTTTTTTTTTTAAGATAAATTTGGAAAATATTTTTGGAGAGATAAAGTATATATATATATATATATATTTTTAATGTAATGCTTCTAATTGGAGTAATAAGGGTATTGTTGGAATAATAAGGCTATTTGTAATATTTTTGCAGTAATAAGGAGTTTTTTGTTTTGTAATTTCTGGGATGATATTGTAACTCAAAGTAATTTTACTTTGAGGGGGGCAACATTTTTTTTACCAAATTTTGCAAAGTCTTCATTGTAAAAGTCAAATTTTGAAAGTTACCTTGTAATATTTGAGAAATTGACTAGAGCCAAGTGCCAAGCTCAGTCAATTTTCTCTTGTTTCAACGACTATTCGAGGGTCAAGGCCAAGCCCCAATAGTTCATTTTTTGCATCGTGTGTTGCGTGTTGTGTTGCCCATCTTGATATTATTTGGAGCTTGATTCGTGGTGTGAAGTTTAAACACTACAATATCCAAGTTGATTAATTTCTTTTCTGATTCTAACAAACTTGAAGGCTCAAAATCTTACAAAACATGGCAATGCCTCATCAAAAGCACTTTTGTTTATAATGAACTATGGCATGATATTTGTGATGGAGATGTAAATCCAAATAAACCTACAGATGCAGCTGCACTAGAAAAATGGGAAGTTAAAAATGCCAAAGCATTAGCTCTCATTAAATCTTTTGTCAATGATCAAATGTATGTCCATATAGAAAATGCTAAACATGCATGGTCTTCTTTGAGAAATTTTAAAGAGTTGTTTGATATTCAGCCTCAATCAAAAAGTGTTGACCTACAATTAAAATTTTTGCATCAAAAATTGACCGAAGAAGGAGATATTCTTGAATACATCTCCAAACTTAAGAATATTAAGCAGGAAATTGTTAATGCTAGTTTTCAAGCAGTAGATGATAGTTTTATGGTCACAATTTTAATTGCTGGACTTCCTTCTTCCTACACACATTTTTTGGAAACTCTACAGCTATCTGGAAAGTTAGAAAAGCTAAAGTTTGATAAGCTCTGCGAAATGTTGACTCAACATGATAAAAATTTTGGGAAGAAAAAGAAAGTTGGTGAAGATGTTTTTCTCACAGAAGCTAGTACTAGCAACTCCTCAGCTGACAATTCCAGAAACAAAGGAAAAAGTAATTTTAATCAAAATCAAGCAGTGCAAGGTCGTGGTCGTAGTCAACATAGAGGAAACAACTCCAATAGAGGCTCCAATTCAGGCAGAAACAAATATCAAGGCAGAGGCAACAATCAAAACAGAGGCACGGGACAGAATTGAGGGAGAGGACAATCTCAAAATAGAGGAAAAAGCAAAGGTCGAGGACAATCTCAAGGTAGAGGACAGTCTCAAGGAAGAGGCACCAATTTGAGTCAAATTGTTTGTAGGCGATGTAATAGAGTTGGTCATTATGCTTCAAATTTTCGTACATCTATCAATAAAATTTCTAAGTTTCAACAACCTTTAGCACAATTTGCAAATGATCAAGATCAAGATGATAATGACTCAAAATATGTCTTCACTTCTTCACCATCAATCCAACTTTCCTCCTATATTAAGAGTGATTATGAAGATGCTTGGATTTTGGATTCAAGAGCGACTCAGCACATGACTTGTAGACGAGATTTCCTTTGGAATTTTCAAGAGTGCAATCTTAATTCCATCTTTCTAGCAGATGATACAAAACATACGTCTTATGGAAAAGGTGCAGTTAAATTTTTTCTCCCTGACATTGGAGAAAAATTGACTTCCAATGTGTGGTATGTACCCACCTTTAAGAAAAAATTGTTGTCTTTGGTCATGATTCGACAAGATGGAAATCAAATAATTATGGAAGATGGCTTTGTTAAGATTAATTCAGTCAAACAGAACTTCCAAACAGTGATGACAGGATATGAAGACGGAAAACTATTAAGGATGAAAGGAACAGTTATTCCAAGGCATTCTGATTTTGCAGGGGCAGTTACTACAGGAATTTCACCTATTAGATTATGGCATGTAAGATATGGACATTTTAATTTTGATAGTCTTTCTCAATTGAAGAAACAAGGGATGGTTAAAGGACTTCCAACTTTCAACAAGGAAAATGCTAAATGTGAAGCCTGCATTTATGGCAAACAGAGTCGAGAAAGTTTTCCAACAAGTACATGGCATGCAAACAGGCTACTGCAACTAGTTCACAGTGATGTGTGTGGTCCACTACAAACTTCATTAGGTGGTTGCAAATATTTCTTGCTATTTATTGATGATTTCAGCAGAATGACTTGGGTTTACTTCTTGAAAAAAAAGTCAGAAGCATTTGAGAAGTTTAAAATTTTTCGACAACTTGTTGAAAATGAGGTAAAAGAAAAGATAGGTACTCTCAGGACAGATAATGGGGGAGAATTCAACTCAAATTAATTCAAAACTTATTGCAGTGAAAATGGCATCAGAAGGCATCTTACAAATGTTTACACTCGACAGCAAAATGGAGTCGTAGAAAGGATGAATCGCACATTGTTAGGCATGGCGAGATACATGTTAACTTTCAAAGGGTTAAGTCCAACATATTGGGCAGAAGCAATCCATACAGTTGTCTATCTAAGAAACATATCTCCAACTACTTCTTTAGAAGGAATCACCACTTATGAAACTTGGTTTGGCTTCAAACCTAAAGTTAAACATCTTCAAGTTTTTGGATCCATCTGTTATGCCTTAGTTCCAGAAGAAAATCAAACTAAGCTTGATTCAAGAAGTTTTAAATGCATAATGATTTGCTATTCATATGAAAAGAAAGGGTATCATCTTTTGACCAATGGAAAATTTATTGTGAGCAGGGATGTCATTTTTGATGAAACAGAGAGTAAGAGTGCTAAAGAAATTGAAAGCCTTCTTCACAAGTTAGAAACTAAGGGCAGTAAAAGGAAAGGAAATATGCAAAGTCAACCAACTTCACCAAATTGGTATGAAATTGATTTTCCTTCCTCTGAAGATGAGTCATCCAGTCCATCTACTTCAAAAAAATAATCTGGGTCTTCTAGCAATTCATCAGCATCTCCAAGCAGCAGCAGTTCTTCTGACATTGATTCTCCAGATTCACCACATGAACGATGAACATCAGTTTACATTAATCCCCTTTACAATGATGGGGACTTCTCAGATTCTCAAACAAGTGAGCAACAACTTCCAAAATGGGCAGTTCAACTATTGAAATATGTAAAGCCTGATGAACAAAATAAAACAGGAACAAGACAGAAACACAGAAGTGAAGCAACTTTTGCCTTGCTAGCACATGATTTTACTGAACCTTCCACATACAAAGCAATGGCAACAAGCCATGATTGATGAATATAGAGCAGTAATTGATAACCACACTTGGAAACTAGTTGATTGTCCTCCAAATGTTAAACCCATAGGATGCAAATGGGTTTACATAGTTAAGTACAACCAAAATGGCGAACTTGACAAGTATAAATCAAGACTTGTCGCTAAAGTTTTTGCGCAGCAGGAAGACATTGATTATGAAGAAACTTTTGCACCTACAGCTAAATGGGACACCATCAGATTAACACTTGCACTAGCTACTCAGAAAGGGTGGAAAGTTCATCAAATGGATGTCAAAAGTGCTTTTCTCGATGGGGACTTACAGGAAGATGTATATATGAGACAACCACTAGGGTTTGAAGTTGAAGGGCAAGAACATAAATTTTGCAAATTAATCAAGGCTTTATATGGATTATAACAAGCTCCCCGTGCTTGGTATGCAAAAATGGATGAATACCTTCGCAAAGTTGGTTTTCATTGCAGTGAATCTAATGATACTTTGTATGTGCGCCAACAGGGAAAATATTTGGTCATTCTCATTATGTATGTCAATGATTTGATCATCACAGGCAACAATGATGATCACATTGAACAGGTGAAAAAGGAATTACATGCAAGGTTTAAGATGACAGATTTGGGACTACTTCACTACTATCTTGGAGTTGAAGTATTCCAACATCCACATCAGATCTTCATTTCCCAGACTAAATATGCAGCAGAAATTCTTTAGCGATTTGAAATGCAGGATTGTAAGCCTGTCCTTACCCCTATGGAACAAAACTTAAAACTTTCAAAATTTGAAGGGGGGGAAAAGGTGGACAGCACTACTTACAGACAGTTGATTGGCAGCTTGATTTATTTGACAACCACTCATCTTGATCTATCTTATGCAGTCAGTATTCTTTCACGTTTTATGTAGGAACCACTAGACAGCCACTGGAATGCAGCCAAAAGAGTTCTTCGATATATCCAAGGAACAAAATATTTTTGTCTTCTTTACAAAAATACTAAAAATTTTGTACTTTGTGGATTTTCATATGCCGACTTTGCTGGCAGTATTGATGACAGGGCATCAACCTCAGGTTACTTAATGAACATGGGGTCAGCTGGATTTTCTTGGAGTTGCAAGAAGCAAACTATAGTGGCCACTTCTTCAGCAGAAGCAGAGTACATTTCAGCATGGGAAGCAGCATGTGAGATTGTTTGGTTACGTCGAGTTTTACAGGACTTGGGAATTCCTCCAGCAGAAACTACTTCATTATTCATCAACAATCAATCAGCAATAAAGCTTGCTAAGGATCCAGTTTTCCATTCAAAGACAAAGCATGTGGACACCAAGTATCATCATATCATATCTCTCATTGAAAAGGACGTGATCAAGCCAGTGTTTTTCCCTTTAGAAGATCATACCTCCGTCATTTTCACAAAACCTCTTGGAAGAATAAAGTTTACTGAGTTTAGGGATGAACTTGGAATCTGTTGTAATGTATCTTTGGATCATAGGGGGGAATGTTAGATGATCCAAAATAAATTTTATCATAGGTTATAATGTTTGAATAAAATAATTATTAATTTAAGATATTAAAATAATAATTATTATTCTAGAATATTTAATAAATCTTTGAGATACTTAGAAATAGAAATTTGTTATTAAAAAATAGGACTCTAGAAAAGAGTCGTTTCCTAGGCTCTGAGTTAGGAGTAAAGTTAGTAGAATAGTTAGAAGTTCATTTAATGTAATTGGACACTTGTTATTTAATAAGTGATCCAAAATTAGTGGAAGTTAGGACATTGAGATTATAAATAGCTCATTGCAAGAGTGATTGTATTGTTGGGGTGTAAACTCTTGCATAATTCCAATGTAATTTTTTTTTTGTGATTAATAAAATTACATGTCTGAGGACACTTTGGCCATTAACTATGGTCCAAAATCATTGAATCAATTAATGATGTTTGTGCATCCATTCAAGTGATTTATGAGTAGAAGGACTTGCTTAAAGTAACCAAAGAAGAAATATTGAAGACACAAGAAGAGCTAGGTGCTAAGCCTGAAGAATCCCAAGAAATAATCAAGTTTCTCAATACTAAACACAAGAAAAGAAAAATGTAATGAAACAATTAGAAGAGAAGTGTCAAAATATGGACATGGCCATAACTAGATTCATGGTTAAGTTTGACACAATAAGACAAAAATGCTTGCCAAATATTCTTATTATCAATGATAAACTAATGAAGCAAGAAGATTATAATAAGAAGATAAGGGAATTTTCTAGAGAACAAGTGAACAAGGAAGATTGGCAAGGAGTTCCAACAGGTAAAGTGCTACACAAAATTATTGAAAACTTATTTTATTTACAACATGAGATAAAATACCTCTTTGTAGTCAAGCCAACCTTTGTTAGATACATAGAGGCTAATGAGAATTTCAGAAAACTCACAAAGATTAAACTACTAGATGAAGAGTTTTGGTAGAAGCTCACAGATTTACTTTAAAAATATAGTTTGCAGTAAAAGAGGATAAAAAAACAGAGTGTTGTTTTGACACAGTAAACATAGATTTTTAAAGCAGCAAAACAGTCAAAATAGCAGGTTAAAGAGTATTAGAGGTTAAAGTGTATCAATTAAAGAGTATAGGGTGAGAGATAAAGTTCCAAAACTCATTGAAGATCAGATTTCCAGCGTTAAAGACAACTCAACTAGCCAGTTGCTGCCTAAGTCCAACAGAAAGATATTTTAGTTAATAAATAGGACAACTTGCAAGTTTGTTATGCAACTGTCACTATCTTTTTGTAAAAGATATTTTATTTTCCTTAGAAAATTCCTATGATTGTTCTAGGATATTTTGTATTACTTTTTGTATAAATACTTCACCATTTGAAGTATTAGTGTGGATTAATTGCTGAAGATTTCTATAGCTGGACCATTCTGAACCTAAGCATTTTTGTAAGCAAGCTCAAGTCAGAAGACTAGATTTTAAGGAATAAAGAATCATATTACTAGATTCATGTGTTGGGCCACTTAAGTGAAGTACTTTCTACTGTTATCTATCTATTGTCTTATGTTTCTCATCCATTCATAAATGTGTTCTAAATTTTAAAGTGAAATCAGGAATTGTTATATCAGAATTTGCTAAAAGAACTCTGTTATTGACTGGTTTTCATTTAAATGTTTTCTGTTGATATCTAGATTAGGGAACCCTTAATTTCTCCCTAATTTCAATTGATCCCTACCTTTTCACTCATTATCTATATCAAAGAATTCTTAATTTCTCTTTATCCCGATTAAAGCCACTTCACCAATCAACCTTTGAAGATATTTAGTGACTTTGTTATCTTTCCCTTTAAACATTTGACTTTAGACCTTGATCCTGATCTATCTGCTTGACACATTGACTGCATCTACTGAATGGATTTCAGATTCATAGCTATCCATCTCATTAAGTGATTTTCCCACCAAAACCAATCAAAACCACAAAACCAATTTTCCCTATATAACTAGTCTAAAATCAAACATAAAAACAATGTTAAATCTTATAGAGAGAGCCCTCTCTTAGCCTTACGAAGGCTAGATCCTAAAGCTTAAAATTACGTCTGTGGTTACCTCTAATATTCTTTAAACTATAAATCATACATCTGACAACTTTTGGAATTATTAGTACTGGTGACTCAACTGGGGAACTAACTAATCCTCAGTTTTAAATAGGTCTTAAAGGAAATATTTTTATTATCTTTTCACCTTAAGATTGTTTTAATAAGTGTGAGTATATTTTCATTAAAAATTGTAATTCTGGCTTCCAAAAGAATCTACTATACCACGTCAAATCTAGATCCACAACTTGCTGTCATAGTAGATAATCCTGACAAAATTGGAAAAAATAATAAAAAAGTAGAGGATTTAGATAATAAAGTTTCCTTAGTTAGAGAAAATTCCCTTCCAAAACAGTTATCAAGTATACAAGACTTAGAGTTTGACTTAAAATTTGGACATTCTTTATTCAGAAACAAATATGAAAGTGACTTAAATAGTACTGGTATAGATCCTGATTTTATTTCATCTCTTGAAATTAAATAGGAAACTGTTTCAGTAGACTCTGAATCAAAGGCCTTTGAAGTTTATGATAAAATTGATGCAATAAACGCTACTATACTTAAGGAAATATATGAATCTATTTTTCATCATTTAGTTGAATTAGCTGCTTTATCAACTTATACCCCTAAGCCCTCTACCACTCATTTAGATACCAGCCTTTTAGAATCTCATGGTTCATCTCTATTTACCACCACATCATCCATTATCTCCACTACACTTCATTCCACAGATCCATTTATTCCTAAGTAACCATTTCAGCCTAGAGTATTATTCTCATCCTCCACCACCTCTACTCCATCAACTAGTTTTTCTCCTACATTTTCCAATACATCATTCTCATTCCCAAGCACCTCTTCATATTTCCCAACTTCATATTTTGGTTTCTCAACCACATTTGCCAGCACATCTTCTTATCTCCCAATATCTTCTGCAATTTCTTTAACTACATCAACAAGTGCTTCTAGTTCTGCCCCAAGTACTTCCAACCTACCTCCTATCCAGGCTAGAATTCAAGCCATGGCCGCTAGATATGCTCCCTTGGTCCTTCCAGCACAATTACATGACATGCCCCAGGACTATCAAAGAAAAATACCTCAATTTGATGAAACCACTCAATACAATTCCCAACAACATGTAAATAAGTTTAAATACTATTTTGAACTTCATGAAATAGATGAGTCTGATATCCAAATAAGACTATTTTCTCAAACATTAATTAGGGAGGTGAAAAAATGGTTTAAAGGTTTAAATCCTGGTAGTATTGTTGATTTAGTAGTTTTTCATAGATTATTTCTTAATAGATGGGAAAAGAATAAAAATCCATTACAAATCTTATCAGAATTTGAGAGCATTAAAAGAGCACCCAATGAGACAGTCCAAGATTATTGCACTAGATACAACAACATCTATAATTCAATTCCTGCTAATCTTAAGCCTCCTCTAGATTATGTTCTTCTCAAATTCCTTGATGGATTTGATACAGACAGAGCATATCAATTAAGAGAGAGGAATCCTGAAACTTTAGAGCAGATGAAAAGTAATGCTGTTAGTGTAGAATAAAATATATTAACAAATAAATATAGATTAAGGAATGAAAGAATAGTACTAACAAAAGAAGAGGCATCTATTTCATATTTAAAAACAGATCAATTAGAAAAAACATTAGAGATAATGATTGATAGGTTAGATAATATGGAAAGGAAGCCACATTGGGATAACCAACAACAAATTAGAAATCCCAATTTCAGGAAAAACACTAATACTGGAAAATCTAGAGAATCGGCACTTGACCAAACAATAAGACCACCTTTCCAAGAGAACTATGCTGAAAGTTCCCATCAGAATGAAGATGATGAAGACACCATAAATATAATGGGTATTAATGATGATAACACTATCTTTCTTACACAAGAAGATCAGGAGTTATATGATTTACAACAACTACAATTAGATTCTGGTGAATCATTTGATTACAAACAAGGTTATTAGTTTTATATCAATGAAGTACATAAGAAATATAACCTTAGAAGCAAGAAAAACATAGAGAATTCTACTAAGAAATTAGTTCAAACACAAACAAAGTAAACAGTAGAAGCTCCCACTACTAAGGTTCTGCAAATTCTCCCTAGGGAAAACAAGAAAAACTCTAATTCATCCCAGAAAGTTTCAAGCCCTAAAATTTCACGTAGTCCCAAAATTGTTGACATAACAGATGATGTTGTCCAAACATCAACAGATTCACAAAAATGTGATGTTGTCAAGACAATTAATTCTGCCAAAACAAAAATTTTAGACTCTAAAACACCTACTGCTGACCCAAAATCAACTGATAAAAAAGCTACCACTGTTAAAACAACTTCTGAAAACACAAAATCTGCAAAAACATCCACTACTTCTCAAACAATTCCTAAAAAGGAAACTAAAAATGTTAAGATAGTAGAAACACAAACTGAAAATGAGAAAATAGCTGTAGAAAAAGAAGATAAACCTACTCAAACTACAGTTACTAAAGAAGAGATAATCCAGCTAAGTAAATCACAAGCTCCATTTAATATCCAAGATGAAATTGCCAAATTAAAAATACCAATTCCTTTGACATAATTGGTAAAACATGATTTGTACAAAACAACTATTACTGAAACTTTAAACATGACTGATGGAGAAGATTTAGTAAATCTAAGTGATGATCAACCAGAGTTAATTTTTGGTTGTGATGTTAATGGAAAACACCAAGATGGCGCAGTTCCACCATTTTACATTAGCTTAAATGTTCATGATAAAATATTACATAATGAAATGTTAGATTCAGGGGCTTCACACAATTTAATGCCAAAATAAATAATGGAAACCCTGAATCTAGATATCACTAGGCCTTACAAGGATCTCTTTTCATTTGATTCCAGCAAAGTCAAATGTTTAGGTTTGATTAAAGATTTATGTGTCACATTAGTTCAATATCCTAGTAAAATCATACTCATGGACATTGTAGTAGCTAACATCCCTCCCAATTATGGAAATCTCTTATCTCGCTCATGGGGAGCTAAATTACAGGGATCTCTACAACTTGATATGTCATATGCAACAATATTAGGTTTTGGCCAACCAAAGAAACCTTATAGAGTCATTGATGAAATATATGGTGAGTAGTGTAGAAAGACTAAGAAATTATCCAATTTACTCTACACCTACTGACATGGATTCATTAATTCTTTGCAACTCTAAAACTGATAATGAAAACAAAACTGAACTAAAAGATAAAAAAAAAACACCATACAGTGAAAATATCTTTCATGAATCATTATGGCACCTAGATTTTGATGGATCAGTCAATAAATTAGGAGCAGGAGTAGGAGTTTGGATAACTAATATGGAAAAAAATCATGCAGAAGGCCATGCTTTCAGATTAGATTTTAAATGTACAAACAACATGACTGAATATGAAGCTCTTATTTTAGGACTGCAAATTATAAGGAATTTAGGAGGTAAAATAATATCAATTATGGGAGACTCAGAGTTAATTGTGAAACAAATAACTCGAGAATATTCTGTTTATAATCCAAGATTAAGCCGATATAGAGAAAATGTTTTAGATTTAATTAAGGAACTGTTAGAATGTGGTTTTTCTGCAATATCAAGAAAACAGAACATACAGGCTCACTGCTTAGCAACTTTTGCTAGTACCTGTAATCTTCCATTTCAACCAAATCATAGATATGTTGTAGAAGTAAAACATAGACCAATAATTCCAGATAATCTTAAATATTGGCAAATTTTCTCACAAGATGAACAGATCTATCATTTCATGAACAATGAAGGAGAATTTCAGGTTTGTAATATAGACACAGATTGTACATTAGATCATAATCTAGATAGTGAGATTGATTTGAATAAGATAGATGTAAATAATATATATTTTTCTAAACCTACTAAATTTAATCAATCATACATAGAAAATTTAGAGAAAATAGAGATTGAAGAGTTAGCAGATGATGAATCTGATATTTTGAACCTCAAAGATAACTTTTTACCAAAAGGCTTCACACCTTTAGAAGATCTATTTGACTCTAATGATGTTGCAATAAAACCTAAAATGGAGCCACTAAGATCTGATATTGAGGAGTGTAATATTGGTATAGAGTTAAAACCTAATATGATTAAACTTTCCAAAGGTTTGCCTCAGGAAGAAAAAAGAAAAATACATAGCTCTTTTCAAGGAATTTCAAGATATATTTGCCTGGAGTTATGAGGACTTAAAATCCTATGACACTAGCATAATACATCATAAAATACCTATAAAAGAAGACCAAAAACCTTTTAAATAGAAGTTAAGAAGGATCAATCCTATCTTAATGAATTTAATTGAGAAAGAGGTAAAAATAATGTATGATGCCCAAATAATTACACCAATAAGATATTCTAATTAGGTTTCTAACCTAGTTCCCACTAGGAAAAAGACAGGAGAAATTAGATTATGTGTTGATTTTAGAAATTTAAATAAGGTGTCCTTAAAAGATAATTACCCTTTACCAAAGATGGATCACATTTTACAGAGGGTAGTCAGTTCTTTGAGAATTTCATTGTTAGATGGATTCTCTGGATACAACTAGATTCTATTCAAACTAGAAGACCAAACCAAAACTGCTTTTACTACTCCATGGGGCACTTTTATGTATGTAAAAATGCCTGTTGGGTTAATGAACGTAGGAGCCAATTTTCAAAGAGCTATGGATATATCATTTACAAAGGAGATTCATAAATTCCTAGTGATATATTTATATAACATTATTTTATTTTCAAAGACTAATTATGAACATTTGGATCATCTCAGGCAAGTCTTTCTTAAATGCAGAAAATTTGGCATCTATCTAAATCCTAAGAAAACTTTATTTGGATTGGAAGAAGGTAAATTACTAGGAAATATTATATCTAAAGAGGGAATTAGGATAGCCCAAGCCAGAATAGAGGTAATTCTAAACATTAATCCTCCTAGGAACATTAAAGAATTACAAGCTTTTCTAGGTAAAATTAACTTCCTTAGAAGATTCATCTCAAATCTAGCTGAAATAGTCAGAGAACTTAACAATATGCTGAAAAAACACTCAGTGCTTAAATGGATTGTTGAGGCCAAGAAATCATTTGAATCTTTTAAACAAGCCTTAACAAAAACACCAATTCTTATAAGTCTTGACTTTAAGAAGGATTTCATTATTTTCTTCTTTGCTTCAGAACACACTATTGCTGCAGTTTTACTACAGAAAAATGACAAGGGCTATGAACAGCCTATTTCTTTCTTTAGAAAATCACTCAAAGATGTCAATTTAAAGTACAATATAATGGAAAAGCAGGTCCTAGCTTTAGTAAAGGCCATCAAATACTTTAGAGTGTACATTCTTTATTCACATATCATTGCCTATGTTCCAAATGCAGTTGTAAAAGGAATTCTAACATAGAATGGGCCTGATGGTAAAAGAGGCAAGTGGATTTCTACAATTTTGGAATATGATATAGAAATCAAACCCACCAAACTGATAAAAGATCAAGGTTTAGCCAAACTCATGGCTGAATCAAGTTTTCATGCTTTAGACATTAATTTTACTGTCCACATAGATGATCAGGAAGAGATGGCGACTCCAGAGATTAGTGAAGCCTTTTGAGACTCACCATGGTATGTAGATATTGTATTTGTATTACTAAATTTACAAGATCCTCCTGGATTATCAAGAAAAAAAAGCTATATTTTTAAAATTTAAGGCAGTAAGATTTTGTATCATAAACAATGTACTCTTTTGGAAAGATCATAGTGGAATTTTATTGAATTGTTTGCTTAAATAAGAAGCTAAAAAAGTTTTAGAATAATTTCATGCAGGTGACTGTGGGGGACATCTCTACTGGAAGAATACTGCAGACAAAATCATGAGAGCTAGTTTTTAATGGCCTACTTTGTTTGTAGATGTAAAAAAGTATGTGACTTCCTGTCACAAGTGTCAAATATTTGAAGGAAAGAAAAATTTGTTACCCTTGCCCTTAAAACCCATCTCAACATAAATGCCTTTTCAACAATGGGGTCTTGACTTCATTGGTGAAATTCACCCTCCATCCTCAACCCAACATAAGTGGATTTTGACAGCCACTGACTATTTTACTAAGTGGATAGAAGCCATACCCTCCAGGCAAGCCACTAACACTGTCATAATCTCCTTTTTAGAAAACAACATACTCTCAAGATTTGGAGGCCCTCAAAATATTATCACTAACAATGCAGCTGCATTCATATCCAAAAATATGATTGATTTTTGACATAAATACCACATAACCCTTGGCCATTCTACTACATATTACCCTCAAGGTAATGGCCTTGTTGAATCTTCCAATAAAATCGTTGTGAACATTATCAAGAAATTACTAGAAGATAACAAGAAAACTTGGAACAAGAGGTTTGTTAATGCCTTATGGGTAGATAGACTTACCACCAAAAAATCTATTGGTACATCCCCTTACCAACTTGTTTATGGAATGGATGTTTTTTTTACATCTTCCTTAGGAGTACCCGTTATGAATATAATCCAAGAATTACAAGTTGAGATTAATGACATTCAAAGAAGGATTAACCAAACAATTAAATTGCAACAAACAATAGAAGAGGTTTATCTTAAGTCTCATGTTATCCAAGATAATATCAAGAAATTTTTTGACAAAAAGAGTAAAGAAGATGATTTCTATATAGGTGACAAAGTTCTAAAGTGGGATTCAAGGAGACAAGAGAAAGGAAAACATGGGAAATTTGATTTCCTATGGAAAGGACCATATGTTATTTATGGTTACAGAGGTAACAATGCTTTCTTTTTGAAATAGACGGTTGGATTAGATTTTCTAGGTGGACCTATCAATGGTAGAATATTGTTGAAGCATTACTACTCTTCAGAAATAACCAATAGTTAACTTTGTTTACTTTATCCATTGTACATAACATTGCAGATCTTAGATTGGATTGGATGTTAAAATTTGAAGCCCAGAGAGAAGGACCTAATCTTTGAAAGGTAAAATATCATAAGTATGAACAACTGCAGAGCTCAAACAACATTTACAAGGTCAACATAGTCAGAATTCACAGGCTATTAGTCTCAAAGTTCTTGACATTTCACTAGGAAATTTCATCCCCATGTGGAGCCATTGTTAGGGTCCTATAATAATAGGATTCATAATTTTTGAATTGAATTTAATAAGTCTTGTAAATATTTACATACCTTGCTTTCTGCAAGTTGTTTTCCAATATTTGAAAATAATAAAAAATGAAAAGAGGGTAAAAGTCCTAAAAGAAAAATCAAAGGACTTGAAAAGAAAAAGATCAAAAGAATAGAAAAAATGGACCCCAAACACAAAAAAGAGATAAGAATAAGATATGAAAGCGATGCAAGTCAAAATTCTACTACTAGTTACTTTTCACCGCAAAATAAATGATTATGTGTTGTTTGTTAAAAATGCCATAATCCATGATGAGTTAAATAGTTTAATCTTAACTTTTTCATGCTTTAAATTTCATGTTTATAGATGGAGAATAAAGATTTTGTCAAACAGTTTAAACTTGAAAAATTAGTAGATAGTTAGAGAATAAATGAAGAGCTCATTAGTTTAATCTGAGCCCTCGGATGAAATAAGGTTAGCATTAGATAGTTTAATGCTTTAAAAGAAAAATGGATTTAGGGTTGCCAGCTCAAATGCACCCATGCAAATAAAGGAAAAAATGGTAGAATAAATGATGGGTAGGTATAAAACAATTACATAAGGCATGAATAAACATCCTTTGGTAAATTACTAATTTCCCTCCCCTCAAAGTATTCCAGTATTAAAAAACTTCAGTTATAAAGGCTCAGAGTATTTATCTGACTTTTGTTGGGACCGGACCCAAGGCTTAGTGACTAATTGGCACTAATTATTAGATCCCCTTTGTAAAAACCCTTTTCCTCAACATCACACCCTTTTCCTAAGATAAAAATCCCTTTTCCTAAGTCAAAAACACTTCTTTTGCTTAGGGAAAGTAAAAACCCCTTTAAATAATTCCCCTTCTATTCAAAAAACCCAAAAATATGCTTTATCCTAAGTGTTAAGTGTGAAATGTTAAAATGGGGCCACCATTATGAAAATCCTGCTCAAACACTTAAATCAACCTTTACTTAATGTATTTGTGTATTTTCCACTCATATTCTTTTCATATATTAAGAATAACATAATATTTTAACCCCACTATATACCCTTCCATTCTATAATATATTAAATCATGTATATAAATAGCCCAACCCACATTATTATTGTTTATCCTATGGTTTTAATTCCCCATGTGATATACTACCACTCCCCCATAGGATTAAACTCTTCCTATTTTATTAAAACCCACAAAAAGATTACATTACACATGTATTTAACCTATTTACTATGAAAAACATTGATATTTTGACTATCCACTCATCCCATTAAAACACTAAACATATAAAACATTAACCCTGCCGCATAAAATACCTCAGGTCCCATGCCCATCTCTCCATGTAATATTCCAAAATAGGATTTATCAACAAGGCATGCCTGAAAAATGCATTTTTCAGGAATGGATGCTACAGGATTTGAAACCAAGACCTAGATCCCTTATATCAATGTATCTAAGACCAAAATCCAAGAGGAGGCTCAAAATAAATCACTCTAGGTGGTTTAAACAAGTCTCCCGCACCTAGTTCTCTTGAGAAAGTGCCCAATGAAGGGACTGCAGCAATGTATAAGCAAGAAATAGAAAAAAAAATGTTATTTTTATGAGCCTGAGTACATGAAGATGTAAATAGCCAACAAATGTATAATATAGCAGCAAAGAGTACAATCCCTTGAGGAAAGAGTCACTCAAGATAGGAAATACAAGCCTCAATGGAACATGTACAAGAAAATGAAGAGCACTGCTACATATGTAAAACCCCAGGTTATGTCAGCACAATATATTATGGATAACTGGTGAAAAATGATGTAAATACATGGATATAGCAATGTATAGCTCAAAATATATGGGGGAGAAAGATCTCAACCCCTGGAAACAACAATACAACAATCATTAGAAGGATTGGCTAAAATATACACAACGTGGAAAAACTGCAGAAATGTCGGAGTTGCAGTAGCAGCTGCAACTAAAGAACTGGAACTAGATCGAGATGGCTTAAGATGATGCACAATATGAATATACCTCCTCCAATGGATCTTCCAAGTGAAAGGTTGATCCTATCAATGAAGATCTGACCCTCCAAACCAATACTGCAACCCTCACTGCAGATACTCAATGAAAATAACACAGTCAATGAGAGGGACTGCGCTGTCAGTGATGAAAAATGATTGGAATGATGCCAAATATGATGGGAATCAGATCAAATTCTTCCTCACTGATACTCCAAAGGTAAGGAGACTCCCTCCTCTGAAAAATAGCTCCGGAAGTGGTGTTGTAGAACCTCCACTACAACACCCTACAACACAATGTTTCCTGCTACAGGAATAATGTTGTAGCTGAAGGAGGATTCTTGGCCTCAAGCCTAAATGTGGAGAAAATGAAGAGAAACTCCCTCAAGAGGCCTCTCTTGAAAGGAGAAGGAATTCCTAAATAGGAATGCCTTGTGCTAAGAAGCACTGCAACTCTGCTAAACAACAAGAGAATGCACAAAGACTAAACAGACAATGAAATCAATAATATTCAACATGAATCACAATGGCTGCCTTGCCCTCCTTTTAAAAAACTGAGATCCCTCTCACCATGGTTCCCACTCATTATGGTTTCCTTCACCAAATAAACCTCTTCCCATTCATACTGTGTTGTTTCTCTAAGTGTTCTCGACCTCCTATCCCAGCGCTGTTGACTTGGTCAAACTTGACCTTGTCCACCTACAAATGATCCTGTTCACACATGAGGGTGTGAAAAATAGCTCCAATGATGATCCCCTTTCATACTATGAGGGATTTTATTTATATTTTTATTATGCATGGGCCTCCTTACCCATTTTTTCTTCTCCTAAGTGAAATCAGCAAAAATTAATATTCTAATTTGCTGCATGCAAATTTTGGAATATTACAGTCCTCCCCTCCAAAATGTTGCTTGTCCTCAAGAAACTACAAGGATAGAACTAAGAAGTTGCCTCCAAATTCATGGATACTAAAAATTATTGGGAAAACATCTTCCCCAAGTGGATCCTCCATCCCAAGCAATCATCCATACAAAATGAGTCACCTCCCAACATGGCAACTCCTAAAAATGCTTCTCCACCTTGAGCTCATGCAATGTAGGTGGGCTAAAAATATGAACATGGTAGACACAGAAGCCTACCCCACGCTGTCCTCCTCTCCACTTATGATAAGTGTAGAGAATATGTTGATCCTGTGCTGCAAAATAATTGCCCTCAAGTGGAAAGATGAAGACTAGATCTCCAAAGATCTCTCCTCCAACGATGTGAATCAAGCTGGCCCAAATCAACCCATAGGTGATGGATAGGAAATCATCACCATATTGCATCCCATCAATCACATGGCCCTCCTCAACAAAAGGAAACAAGTTTTTGGTTGTGGTGGCCATATCTCCTCTCATGCTCCCATTAGAACATGCAATGCAAAAAGTGTGGGAATCCTCTTTCCCAAAGGACACACCCAACTCATGTGTCTCTCTCCCAATCATGCTTCCAATACAAGTAAGATCAATATCAGAAAATTAAATCATGATCAGCATCAAAATTAGGAAAATGTTGAAGGTTTCATGTAGTGAAAGAAGGTACCAATAGTTCTCC
Organism: Pinus albicaulis; assembly: GCA_034641835.2. Lineage (NCBI taxonomy): Eukaryota > Viridiplantae > Streptophyta > Pinopsida > Pinales > Pinaceae > Pinus > Pinus albicaulis. Next base: position 1,967,358,834 of record CM076578.1, on the reverse strand, counting down.
CAATAGTGATAGCACAGTTTTCCAAACTATTGCTTTAGAAAATCACATGGAAAGTTGTTTTTTGTTACATGGATAATTATGTATGTCATGACATCTACTGATAAATAGAAAATGGATAGGTACATCAACTAAACATACATGAAATAAAACACTTGCCCAAAGCCATATAAAAGATGGTTTTCTCCATCATACAATTTGGCCCAAGGTTGACCATGGAGCTCAATGGAAAGCTTGCCCTCTTGTGGAGCAATGCACTAAATATGAATGGTAAGAGTATCCAAATATTGTGTTAGATAATCCATGGATGCAAAAAAAATATTATTACCATGTGCTAAGAGCAAGATGATGCATATGTATAGGAATGATTCCTCCATAGTGGTATGACACACTCCCATGAAGAGGAATAAACCAAGTGTTGCATGAAGACCTTTCTTCTAATGCTTGGAAATCCAAGTTAAGAAGATCATATCAATGTAATAGATGTTTTCATCCACTACGTCATCATTCTCACCCCCTCCTTTTCCACCAAGTGCATCAAGTGTGAAGTGATCCTGGGGCAATTCCATCAATAACCCCAAGCTCCAAAGTGACGTCACTGTTGGCCCATGCAAATAAGCTCCTGCAAACTCATAGCTCCATTCTTTGACATTCTTCTTGTCAAAGACATCTCCCATAATTCTTATACACAAAATAAGTTCCTCCCAAGGTGGAAGTACCTCTAGATCATCCAAGGCTAAGGGGATAATGCTATCTCCTCCTCCTGCAACATCATGCAATGTGTGAGAGAAAATTTTCTCTTGCCCTCCCAAGAACATCCAAAGCAACAAAAGATTTTGTTGCTTCCCCATACCTCCATCATATAAATCATGTGGTGAAAACATGGTGATTGATATGAAGAATGCCATATCAACACAATGTGTCCATACTCCTTGCTGCTTAATGACGCAAGTATCCTGCCACACATATTTCCTCCACATACCCTTAGAAAGAGGATGATGGCAAAACTCTTTCAAAAGTAACCAGCGCAGCCAAGCCTCCTGCTGCCCAGTATCATAGATCTGCAAATAATTTTCCAGCTTCTTGCTCACCACCCACATCCACTCAACCACTTGTGGATGTCTTCTTCTATCCTCCATCTTGGTACTCCTCCTATGAGGGCTACCATCTTCCCAAATCAGATTTATGCTCTTGCATTTCATGGGATGTTGAAATGCAATCTTCTCAAGGATCAATTTGATCCCATAAGGACCCAAATAGGTGGTAGGAAAAATCCTCCCATCATGATGTGTATGGCTCAAGAAGTGTCCAACAAAATCATGAGAGATTTTATCCATCCAAAGATGTCCTCCATCATCTATCTTCTCCTCCTTGGATCCATGAAGACCCAAGTGTGAGAAGGGAAGAACCTCCTCAAGCTGTTGAAGAAATTTGCACTCGATGATGTGTTGAAGTGCACCTCCAATGAAATCTTTGTAGGTTTTAACCATGTACATAAAATAGCTGCAAACGAATCTTAAAAATAGAAAATAAAAAGTAGCAACATCATAAAACATAAAACAAATAAACACAGAGATATTCCACTAGATCCCAAATTGGGACGACTAGCTTGATTTTTCATTATATTCCTTTTAGTGTTACAACACATATATATACATGCAGAAGCATACATAAACCCCAATCCATTAACCCCAGATTAGAACATAATTGTAGTTCCTTTGATCGGATCTACAAAATACCAGGGGCCGAAAACCATCGTACCCAAAAACCATGTGCCAACCCAAGCACAAAACCATGGGCAGATCCGTCCACTGGAAATAAGGACCAAATTTTTTTTCTAGGGTGCTGCACTCGACCTCGACCCTGTGACCCCCCCATGCGTCATTAGTCATGGAAAGAATATAACACATACCCAACATTCTCCCACTTGTTGTTTTCTTTCTGCAGGAGGCCACATGAGAGTTTAGTCATTAGCTCAGTTCTGCAACACCCATTGTTTCTCTACACCAATAGAACTTCTGAGTGCTTACAGACTTCGTCAATGCATCTGCAACATTTTTCAAAGTGTCCACCTTTACCGCAACACCCTTTTAGCCTCAACCATATCTCTCACAAAGTGATATTGAACATCAATGTGCTTTGTCTTTGAATGATAAGCAGGGTTCTTAGCCAATAAAATTGCACTTTGGCTATCACAATCTATCCTTATAGCTTGTTTCACCAACCCCATACTTGAACACAATCTCTGCAACCAAATTTCTTCCTTGCTTGCATGAGTGGCTGCTAGGTATTCAGCCTTTATAGTTGAAAGAGCCACTACAGAATGTCTTTTACTCATCCAACTGACTGAACCTCCAAATAGGCTAAACACATACTGACTTGTAGATCTTCTTTTGTCTAGATCTCTAGCCTAGTATGCATCAACAAAACCACGAATGTACAACACTCTTTCCAATCCTGGTCTTCCCTGGTAACACAAGCCATAATCACTCGTGCCACGTAAATATCTGAAAACCCGCTTCACTGTTGTCCAATGCTCCTTCCCTGGGTTTGACATAAACTTGCTCAATACTCCCACTGCATGTGCAATGTATGGTTTAGTATGGACCATTGCATACATTAGGCTACCCACTACACTTGCATATGGAAAATAGGACATATCCTCCTCTTCTTCTTGTGTCTTGGGACACTATTCAGCAAACATCTTTGTACCTATAGGAATCGGAACATTCACCGGTTTACTATCTTGCATATTGAACCTCCGCAATATAGTCTCGAAATAATTCCTCTTGTTTAACCATAGCTTCCTCTTTGCCTGATATCTCTTAATTTCCATGCCCAAAATATAGTTTGTAGCACCAAGATCCTTCATGTCGAATTTTGAGAACAGTTGGGTCTTCAAATCTTGGATAATTTCTCTGTCATTTCCAATCAAAAACATATCATCCACATATAAGACCAAATAAATAACATGATCACCACTTAATTTAAAATAAACACAATGATCTTTCTTACTTCTAGTGAAGCCAAGTCCCTGTATGTAGGTATCAAATTTCTAATACCACATCCTTGGTGACTATTTTAACCCATACAGAGACTTCTTTAACCTGCATACTAGTTCCTTCTTCCCCTTCACCATAAAGCCTTCAGGTTGTTTCATGTAGATCTCCTTTTCCAGATCCCCGTGAAGAAATGATGGCTTCACATCCATCTAATCTACCTCAAAATAAAATGCAGCAGCAACATATAAAAGTAATCTAACAGAAGCAACTTTGGCGACAGGAGAAAAAATATCACCAAAATAAATTATTGGGACCTAGGAATAACCTTTTGCTACCAACCGAGCTTTGTATTTCTCCACCTTGCCTTATACATTTAGATTCTTCTTAAACACCCATTTGCTCCCGATGGGCTTCCTTCCAGCCGGCAACTCCACTAGATCCCATGCCTAATTTTTAAGCAAGGATGCCATTTCATCAACCATGGCCTCCTTCCATAGTTTTCCATCCTTTGAATCTACTACCTCCCTGACAGTTCTGGGATCATCATCAGTTATATTTAAAGAAAAATTTAAACAGAAAGCAGATGGACTATACCTTTCTGGTTGTCTTCTTTCCCAAGCTGATCTTCTCACAGCTGGAGTTTGGGGTTCTTCCTCTTTTGAGTCTTCTTCTGTTGTAAAGTATGATTTATCCTCCTTTAGCTCAAACTCTATCTTCTCAGGTTCCTATGGTAGGAATTCATGTTTAACAACATATTTCACCTCTCTAAATACCACATCTTAGTTGTACACAACCTTCCTTGTTTCTGGGTTCCAAATCTTGTAACCCTTTAAACCATCCTTATAGCTAATAAAGATGCACCTTTCAGATTTATTATCCAACTTGGTCCTTTTCTCCTTTGGAACATGTACATATGCATCACATCCAAATACCCTCAGATGTGAAAGAGAGGGTTTCTTACCAATCCATACCTCATGTGGAGTCTTATCCTCCAACACCGATGAAGGTGATCTGTTAACCAAGTAACATGCAGTCTCCACTGCCTCTGCCCAGAATTCTTGTCCTAACCCGGTACCACTAAGCATGCTTCTTGCCTTTTCCATCAGCGTTCTATTCATTCTTTCTACAACTCCATTTTTTTGAGGTGTGTATGGAGTAGTATTTTGTCGTGCTATACCACACTTTTTACAAAACTCTTCAAATTCCTTCTTGCAGAACTCCCCACCATTATCTGTCCTCAACACCTTTATCTTCTTTTCTGTCTGGTTTTCCACCAGAGCCTTAAATTCTTTAAATCTGTCAAAGACTTTAGATTTATTCCTCAAGAAATATATCCATGTATTCCTTGAGAATTCATCTATGAATGAAACATAGTACACAGACTTACCCAGTGATGGAACCGACACACGTCCAAACACATCACTGTGCACAAGCTCTAATATATTATTAGCCCTCTTAACACCACAAGGAAAATTCACCCGATTATGCTTCCCATATACACAATGTTCACAGAAATCAAAATCTAGAGAGTTATTAGACATACCTTCTACCATACCATTTCCATGCAGTATCCGAAGGCCCTTCTCTCCAATATGTCCAAGCCTTTGATACCATAGCATGGTCTTTTCTCCAGAGACCGCTAAGCTTTCTTCTCCACTTTCGGGAACCAGAAAACTGTTGCACCCATCAATAACAGTGCTACCCTGAAGCTTGTACAGAGTTCCAATCCAAACTCCCCACATTAATACCAGTGCTCCCTGAACCATCTTACAGGCATCTTTCTCGAACACTATTTTTACACCTGCATCATCCATCTTTCTTACAGAAATCAGATTTCTGGCCAATGCAGAAATGTACAGAACACTAGGAATTGTTCTAATCCTTCCACCTTGCAGCTTCAGCTTGAATTTTCCATGTCCGACTATTCTGGCCTTCCCATCATCACCTAAGAAGACATGACTACCATCATATTTCTCATACTCACAGAACCACTCCCTATGGGGAGTGAAGTGAAAGGATGTACTCGATTCAATCAACCATGACTCATGATCTACATGTGTATTTTAAGAAGAAGCCAAATACACATCCCCACCTTCATCTGAGGTGGTTTTTGCCTTTACAGAAGGAGCATCATTAGATCCCTTTCCTTTCCCAGGAGCTTTAGATCTGCAGTCCTTTTTGTAGTGCCCTTCCTTTCCGCATTTCCAACATACCTTTACAAACTTTCCAGGAGATTTATATCTCCCTCTAGATTTAGATCTCCCACTTGAAACCTTATTCTTGTTTCTGTTCTAGGACCTTCCTCATACAGATAAGGCATCTCCATTCTAACCCTACATATTTCTTTGTCTCATTTCCTCCGATAGCAAGGCTGAGACAATGTCATCAAAATTTAAGGTAGTTGTATTGCTACCTATTGCAATAACTAGACTGTCCCATGAGTCTGGTAGAGAACACAACAAACTGATGCACTTATCTTCATCTGAGATTTTAATATCAACAGATGATAGCTAACTTACCACAATATTGAAGGCGTTCAAATGCTCTGTCACTGAGTCTCCATCCTTCATCCTCAGGTTATACAGATTTTTCTGTAGGAACAATTTATTCACCAGAGACTTAGATTGGTACAAAGTTCCTAGCTTGTCCCACAAGGTCTTCGTGGTAGCTTCCCTAGATATATTCAACAATATTGAATCTGAGACACACAATTGTATTGTGCTCTTTGCCTTCCGATCTAGCTTCTTCCAGTCTTCATCTGACATTGTCGTTGGTTTAGTACCCGGATCTACCATGATCCACTGATCTTTATCCACCAACAGATCCTCCATCTTGAGCTTCCACAACTCAAAACTCTGACCATTAAATTTATTTATCTCTATCTTCCCGCTGCTCGCCATCTTCTTTCACCACAAGAATCAATCCTACAGATCTCCCACTAAACAGGGTTTACCTCAGGCCTGAGAAAAAAACCCCTCAGCAGCAAAGGCGCCCCCTTGAAGCCGAAACTGCTCTAATACCAAATGTAGGTTTTAACCCTGTACAGAAATTAGCTGCAAACGAATCTTAAAAATAGAAAATAAATAGTAGTGAGAGCATAAAACATAAAACAGATAAACACAGAGATATTCCCCTGGATCCCAAATCGGGATGACTAGCTTTATTTTTCATTATATTCCTTTTATTGTTACAACACATATATATATACATGCCGAAGCATACATAAACCCCAATCCATTAACCCTGGATTAGAAAATAACTGTAGTTCCCTTGACCAGATCTACAAAATACCAAGGGCCAAAAACCATCATACCCCAAAACCATGTGCAAAACCATGCACAAAACCATGGGCGGATCCGCCCACCAGAAAATAAGGACAAAAAAAAATTTCCGGGGCACTACCCCCGACCCCAACAGGGGGGGCTACTGCCCCCCCGGTGACCCCCCCACATGTGATTAGTCATGGAAAGAATGTAACACATACCCAAAAATCTCTCCATGAGATCTCCTCTTGATGCATGGCCTTCCAAAACCAAATAAGTCTTGGATCTGCTCCAAGTAGAAGTTTCTCTTTGAGATGGGGAGTGCTAATTGAGAAAGTGTTTCTCACTTTAAAATTTCTACCATCTATCTCTTCTTCCTCCAAGCCTTCAAACCCCAACCTTTATTGTGGTGTGAAAATCAATAATGGCTCATGAGGATAATGGTTCATCTCTCCCTTGAGTGATTCAAGGTTGCACAACACAATGCAATTCTGTTGCTTTAAATCAACATCATGTAATGATGTAGACCGATCCATAATGTTTGCTGAAATGATAAGAGATGGAAATTTCGGCATACCTTTGGAAATATTGGTAGCATCTTGTATGACTATAAGGGCTTCCTCCTTCAATTTGTTGCCTTCACCAACTGCTGAAGATGAAGGTTGCTCTTCCATGATTTTGACAGCGCTGGTATATGCATCTTTAACTAGTGGTGAGGGCTCCTCCTTCCTTTGGCCAAATATTCTGATCATCCTTTTAGAAAATTCAGTAAGATTAGATACCCTTGCATGGCGCCATTAGCTAAACCACCAAGTACTTTCTTCACCTTTAAGGTGCAGCGCTACAATTTCTATAACCTCTCTATCTACTACAGGGTGTAGCAGGAAGAAAGCCTCTAGCTTCTTCACTCAAACCTCTGCTGCACATGTGAGTGATCCATCAAATGAGGACAATAGAAATCTATTGCCTCTCATCATCCCATAGTTGTGGGGTCTTCTTTCTTCTTCCAGCTAAATAAATTGTGGTAAATCTAGAGTCTTCTTGAAGGCTCTAGGTTTAGCTTTGTGTTTAGGGAGGTACTAACTTAGAATTTCGAATTCCAAGTGTTCTTCATGCTTCATGCCTTCTTCTCTTTGAGAATAGGAAGTGCATGGTCCTTCCTCTTCTCCTTCTTCCATCTTCTTGGCCTCCTTGGAGAGGTCCTTCCTAGATCTAAAAACTGATGAGAGCAAGCTCATCCTCTTCATCATCTTGATCTTTTCAATCTTCTTGTCACTGAAACTCACAAGCTGAGACAAATATCATGCTCTAATACCACTGTAATATTCATAAATACAATTGCTCAGTAAGGCATTCCTGAAAAACGCATTTTTCAGGAATGGCGACTACAAGATTTGAAACCAAGACTTGGATCCCTTAGATAAATGTATCTAAGACCTAAATCCAAGAGGAGGCTCAAAAGAAATCACACTAGGTGGTTTAAACAGGTCTCCCACACCTAGTTCTCTTGAGAAAGTGCCCAATGAAGGGACTGCAGCAAGTAAATGAAGATGTAAATAGCCAAAAAATGTATAATATAGCAGCCAAGAGTATAATCCCTTGAGGAAAGAGTCACTCAAGATAGGAAATACAAGCCTCAATGGAACATGTACAAGAAAATGAAGAGCACTGCTACATATGTAAAACCCCAAGCTATGTCAGTGCAATCTATTATGGAGAACTACTGCAAAATGATGTCAATATATGGATATAGCAATGTATAGATCAAAATAGTTGGGGGAGCAAGATCTCAACCCCTGGAAACAACAATACAACAATCCTTAGAAGGATTCGCTGAAATATACACAAAATGGAAAAACTGCAGAAATGTTGGAGTTGCAGTAGAAGCTGCAACTCAAGAACTAGAACTGGATAGAGATGGCTAAATATGATGCACAATATGAATAGACCTCCTCCAATGGATCTTCCAAGTGAAAGGTTGATCCTATCACTGAAGATCTTACCCTCCAAATGAATACTGCAACCCTCACTGCAGATACTCAATGAAAATAACGTAGTCAATGAGAGGGACTGCACTGTAGGGGATGAACAATGGTTGGCCTAATGCTAGAGATGATGGGAATCAACTCAAATTCTCCCTCACTGATCCTCCAAAGGTAAAGAGACCTCCTCCTCTGAAAAATAGCTCCGGAAGTGGTGTTGTAGAACCTCCACTGCAACACCCTGCAACACAACGTTTCCTGCTATAGGAATAACACTGTAGCTAAAGGAGGATGCTTGGCCTCAAGCATGAATGTGGAGAAAATGAAGAGAAAATCCCTCAAGAGGCCTCTCTTGAAAGGAGAAGGAATTCCTAAATAGGAATGCCTTGTGCTAAGTAGCACTGCAACTCTGCTAAACAGCAGGAGAATGCACAAAGTCTAAACAGACAATGAAATCAATAATCTTCAACATGAATCACAATGGCTGCCTTGCCCTCCTTTTAAACAAGTGAGATCCCTCTCACCATGGGTCCCACTCATTAGGGTTTCCTTCACCAAAGAAACCTTTTCCCATTCATACTGCGTTTTTCTTGACCTTGTCCACCTACAAATGATCCTGTTCACACATGAGGGTGTGAAAACCAGCTCCAATGATGATCCCCTTTCATAATAACAGGGATTTTATTTATATTTTTATTATGCATGGGCCTCCTTACCCATTTATTCTTCTCCTAAGTGCAATCAACAAAAAATAATATTCCAATTTGCTGCATGCAAATTTTGGAATATTACACCCCATAACTCCATGAGTTAATCGTGACCATTCGCACTCCCTCCCCCCGATCCGACGACTCACAAGATATATCACAAATATAATGGCGCGATCATTAATCAATTTTAGATTTGTGATATGGGTTGTTTTAACCTTCTATCTCTCCTCCATGCGTCCATTTTACATTGGATCCCATCCATTTGAGAAAAACCATTTACTACCCTCCAACATTGTGATAACCTCTTAGAAGTAATTAACCTCCCCGTGCCAAAATTGCTTCCAAATTGAAATGACGGGAGATTAATGAAAACATTGTTTAACCCAAAATATTTATAACAACCGATTGCACGTGTTTAAATCTTTTTTGCTGCATTTTCTGTTCGTTGAACCTTCCCGATTGAAGAAAGAAAGTTGTCGCCCTGTTTTCATGTAAAAACCAAAGAAATCTATCAATTTGCTGCTACGACCACCCAAAGCCTCCAGTTTACATCCAAGAGACTTCAACCAGCTTTTGAAAGCTTCCAAACCCACAGAAAAACCTTTTCCAAGTCAAATTCCTTAAAATACAGGTATGTTTCAAGAAAAATACCCATCCTTCATTTGAAAAGAGCTATACTGCTGAATTTAAACCTTTTTGAAGCCTGTTTGTCTAAAAGAATATCCTTATTACCTCCAAAAGTCATATTTGCTTCAAAACCGTGATAAATTCATAGTTTCTAGAAACTTTAACCTGTTTTTAAGCAAATTGAAGAAATTTAGCCATTGGCAGACCTTTAGAAACTCTTTGACCGATTCAAAAATATTTTACAAATTCTCATAATCCCTTTGTGCATGAATTAGAATTTTTTAGAGCTATTTATCAAATAAATGTTGGAACAGGGTCTCCTACGAGCTGCAAAACTGGTCCATTTTAAATACTTTTTATTAGATTTAGTCTAGCGTAGGGGTTTTGGGGTGGGTCAAAGCCTCGAAAGCATTGTAACAGGTTAAAGGGTAAAACAAGGGTTCAAAAACCATGGTTTGCGGACCATAGGAAAGTCTAGGCTGGAATATTATAAATAGAGGAACATTTTGTATTGTAAAGGTAGGATTGAAAGAGCTATTGATGCGAATTGTGGTTTAAGTTGTCTATTTGGGTTTTGGGGAAAAGGACTCCTGCTAGCTATGTGCATGGAGATCCAGAGTCCAGCTGTGTGCAAACCCTGATGTTGTGTGTGCAGGCTGGGAAGGGGATTGTAAGAAGGAACTGATGAATGAATGAATAAGAAAGGTTGATAGAGACTGAATCTATGAGTACTATCTATATGAATCTTGGTAATTACTATGTTATGTGCATTTTATATTTAAGCTATGAAAAATCTGTGTAATTGTGTTTTCCGTCTCTAGATTTGTTCTGTTCTGTTTATGCAATATTGTGCTACTGTTATAAAAGTATATAAGTATAGATCTAGCGCACGTGGATGCGAATAGAGACTTCCTTAGTCGTGCATAGAACAAGGTGATCTAAGTATCATAGGGCCGAACGCAGCTCTGCTTGTCTTACCTATCCTTTCTCAGGGTGCGGAAACCTGGTTCCAGCACCCACCCATACTACTTCGAGTGAAAGTTTGACCTACGCAAGTAGGTCACTGCCGAAAGGGTTGGTAGTATAAGGATTTGTTGACAAACCTTGAACTCTGAACCTAGGTTAGGACCCCTCGAGCCAACAAATGGTTCCGTTGTCGGGACCTGGAGAATTTTGGAAAATGGATCGGGTAATGACAAGAGAATATTGGAAGCCTGAAAGAAAGGAAGTTGAGGACTGGTTCAAAAAGCAGATCCAGGAATTCACGGGAAAAGAAAATCGTAGTGAGAAGTTAACTGCAGAAAGGTGGAAAAATAGGTAAATTCTTACAGAAAGCTATGAATTATTATTTGTAACATTTTTGATTGAGCTTCAAGAGTGGATGGCCAGACTTGTAGAATTCTAGAAGTGTTGGAAGGACGAACAAGTCACTCAATGGACCCCAGAGTTGATCCAGCAGCTGGAAAGAAATGATAATACTATCATGCGCACAATAGATCACTGGGTGGATAGTGTGTTAGAGGGATTTGTGACAAAATTTGCCATTTATCAGTTTGTCTCATACCTAAGGCCGAAGAATGATTTTTTAAAGGGTTTCGGGGAAAATTTCTGAGGACATTACCATTACTAATTAAAATATTACTGTGTGAAAAGAGCATTCTTTGTAGTCATATTGAATGACCTCGGACCTAGAAGAAAGCGTGACACGCAGTGGTAGATACTATAAAACCGACCTTGATGGGGGGAGATCCACCTATAATCTATTGCAACAACCGACTGTGCAATATCCCCCGGCTACACCGTCGGCCGAGTAGCATAAAGGTAGAACTGACCTATACCACCGCCCCCGCTAGACAACGATATGGTTGCGCACCTAAGACTACTGACCTTCAAGGGGGTAGGGGATGAGGATATAGACCAATTTTGGTTTGTTGCAGACTCTATATGGACTGTGCAAAATGTGGCAAAATATACGGTGAAAAGGGCGCAGTTGTCCCTGGCGTTCGAGGATAGGGCACTAGACTAGTATATGAGATACATTGCCCAGAATGGGAGTGCATATGTTCAAGATATCAAAGATGCTTTGAAGCAATAGTTCCAGAAACTGAAATCTTACTCTCAGTTGGTAGCATAAGTAAAGGACTTCAAACAAGGTGTGTCTGAATCTGTATGGGAGGTTGATCAGCGATTGAAGAGAGCAATCAGGGAAGGAGGATTCAAGTATGACGATAAACAACATACGGAGTGAGGAAAGGACACCCATGCAAATCTATGGTGCATACGATGTCAGGTATCTAGCCATACGAAGGGTCAGTGCCCTCTACTGGCAGATTACATGCAGATGGGAGGAACGAGTTCGGTACGGCTAGGAGCAAGTGGGGAACCCATCCTGTCACAACCGAGCTTGAGCGGACCTGCACTGTGGTGCGACGACTGCCGCATCGCAGGATTTCATGATACAAACCATTAACCTCGGCTAGGTGCATATGTCCCAGAACTGAAGCAACAGTGGTGTAGATTCTGCCCGTCAGTGGGACACAATGAGAAAAATTGTTGCACTTATGACTTGATGATAGATCATGGGAACTTTTATAAGGTCCAATCAGGTCCTGCGTCACCAAGAACTTCTGAAAACTTTGGAGGCTCCCCAGCCAGGGGCTGAGGAGGTTAGGGGGGAAGTGCAGGACGAGGACGTGGGCAGTTAATCTGTTATAACTGCGGAGAGGTAGGACACTTCACTAGAGAGTGCCCAAATCCCACTAGGCTGTCGTGCAAGTATTGTAGGCAGCTGGATCATGTGATTGAGGATTGTCCAATCTTAATAGCCAAGATGCAGGACAAAAAGCCCACCCCTATGCAGAATGTGCAAAGAGTTAAAACTGAGCTAAGGAATATAGACCCGAGTGTAAAGGTCATGACACACAGCGGGATGGTCACCTAGGGAGAAAAGGAAGCACTTGCCTCTCGGGAGGGATTGAACATCAAAGAACAAGAACCACTAGCAACCCTCGTGCAATTGCTAACACACCTCAAGCTAGAGGGGGCGATTGAGCCCTTTCTGCAGACATGTCTGAAGTTGATACGTAACCCACAGGCCATAGAGAACCTTCAAGCACTAATGAATAGCTATGCAGCTCAGCCCAATCTGATTCCTGAGACCAAGGATGTGCACAAATTATACGGCTATAAAAAAACACATCAAAAGAGAAATGCGGTTGACTACACAGATTGGTGACTATGAGATGGATCAAGTTATCTTAGATCTTGGATCAGATGCGAATGTATTACCGAAGCAGACATGGAAACGAATGGGAGAGCCTAAATTGAAATGGTCCGCTATCCATCTAAGAATGGAAAATCAACAAAAAATCATCCCTCTAGGAAGGCCGCTAAGATTCATGGTCGATATCACAGGAGTGAATGTTCTAGCTGACTTTGAAGTAATAGAAATTGTGGAAGATACGGATCCCTACCCTATACACCTAGGACTGGATAGGGCTATAGACATGGGAGGTGTCATCAATCTAAAAAATGTAGCATGGTGTTTAAAAATAGCGATGCGCTCATAAGAGTACTACTGGATCCCGCAGAAGGTGCGCGGTATACCGAGCCAGCACGGGACAATGAGGAAATAGATCACATTTACAAACTGACTACGCAAGTTGAAGACTCAATTAACCCCACAGCAGAAGGAGTACTCTGCTGGGAAAAATATAGTGAATGTATGTCCAAATTTGATGAGGAACTGGAAAATTGGCAAGGATGGTTGCATGAGGTTCTGGTGCTACGATGTCTTCAAGTCGCCAGGAACTTCTGCCGAGGTAAGAGACATGCCCTACCATGATGACGCAGGTAAAACTAAGGAGTTTTTACAAGCATTTGAAGCCCAAGTCCCTGAAGAACGCAGGCTAGAGGCACTTCCGCTAACCCCACGTAGACTGCCTGCGCGTTGGAGGGGTTCGCGGGGACCGATATACCACACTTGGGAGGAGTGCCAAGATAAAATGAGCCTGCGACTTGGAGAACCAGCTGGGAGATGGGTCCCAAAGTTCTTTGGGTCAAAGGACCCACACAATTTGTTATTGGCCTAGGAAGCATAAGGGTGCGATAGGACCCCGACCAAACAAGCTCACCTGATTATCCATGCCCTAGGCTTACGTTCGACTGCATGGTATTTAGATGCGGAGCCGCACCAGCCCACGCACAACTGAGAGAATTTACGGGCTGAGTCCCTGCGAACATTTCAGGTGGATGGCATAAGGACACTTGACGCAGCCTTTCCACACCTGAATGCCCTCACTAAGGGAGAAGCATGCCTAACAAGAACAATGGTGGCCAAGCTGATGGAATGGTACCTGCACCATATAGAAATTTTCATTTAGGGTATGTGAATAGCACATCCAAGGTCTTAAGATCCGTGGGAAAGCCCTCAGGTATGAATAATGACCGTCAGACCACCGCACTTTGATAGGAAGGGAACCTTACCATTATGAAAAATGGGCAGCTGGCCATCAATGCAGTAATTTATGGTAAGTTTGTTCTGGCCAATCGATGGTAAGTTTCAAGTAAGAGTTACTCTATCATTAGATAGCTCCAGATGGTATACAGTCAACCAGGTAACTTTTCAATAGGCTCCATATTGTCTCTGCACCCTACCTCTGTTATCCTCCTGCTGGAGTATTAGGATTGTTGACGTTTTTAGGGAGGCCTAGCCTTTTGTTGCTATGCCGGTCCCTAATCCGCCAAATGCTTCAACACCTACCAGTTCAGCACTTGCAGACATCATGTTGAGGGGATCTGGGGATTACAAGATTGATCAGAGGATTGGTCATTGGCCCCCTATGAAGGGAACTAACTTTGAACCTCGTGAGGGGAGGGACAACTATTGCGCGACGGGAGCAGTCACAGGGCCCAACTGGATGGCCTCGGGTGATACCACAAAGAAGGATATACAGTTGCCCCAGTTCGCTACTAACATTTTCAAGTCATAATTGGTCCTGTGCAAGGAAGCAACGAAGTGATATCGGGATATGTTATGACTTCTTTGCAGTCCCAGATTATCACCCAGCAGAAGCCATATTTGTTCGCTCCCTCGCACTTTCATAGTTAACGACCACGCCCCAATGACCACAAACCTACAAATAGATTTGGCGCAGTTATCCAGGGAGGTGCTACAAGGATTATACACTGTTGTGTCGCAAGAGGTCCATTGTCGTGGTTGGATTGCATGACAACAACATGAACTACCCCCGGAAGTTTGGGCACAACGGATTACATGGATCATAGAAGCAATGAATATTATTAAGGAGCATCTTGCTCAGGGTGCTCAGTTGGTCGATACGGCTATGCAGCTCTGGACAGTGGTCCGGTTCCACCCCATGCTTCAGCGTATTCAGGAAGACCTATGACGGATGGAAACTGCCTTCGATCAGGTTGAAGCTACCTTGCCCTGCCACGTCTATGCGCAGTGCCTAGCCTTCATGAACACGATGGAGGAACTCTGCCACAAAAAGTGCATCTTCAGGAAACAGTTGAAACCTTGGAGCGATACTTCCCTCCAGATATCCTATGATACTCATACTGCTGTTGTGCACCTCCACAGGATGTTAGAACAGTTTACCATAGCTTCAGATGACCCTACCTCCCTGACGCTTGTCAACATTGCACAAAATTCTACTGCCCAGAGTCAAGAAGTGTTACCGCTACGGATCACTGCTCTCGATACCATGCGTGTGCAGATAGAGGCTGCACCACCACAGTGACTCAGGACGAGTCACAAGATTGTGTTGGGGGACTGTTGGAATAGGGTCTCATACGAGCTGCGAAACTGGTCCATTTTGAATAATTTTTATTAGATTTAGACTAACACAGGGGTTTTGGGGTGGGTCAAAGCCCCAAAAGCATTGTAATAGGGTTAAAGGGTAAAACCAGGGGTCCAAAAGCCATGTTTTGTGGACCATCGGAAAGTCTAGGCTGGATTATTATAAATAGAGGAACATTTTGTATTGTAAAGGAAGGATTGAAAGAGTTATTGATGGGAATTGTGGTTTAAGTTATTTGTTTGGGTTTTTGGGAAAGGACTTCTACTGCCTATGTGCACAGAGATTCAAAGTCCAACTGTGTGCGGACCCTGCTACTGTGTGTGCAGGTTGGGAAGGGGATTTTAAGAAGGAGCTGTTGAATGAATGAATAAGAAAGGTTGATAGAGACTGAATCTGTGAATACTATCTATATGAATCTTGGTAATTATTGGGTTATGTGCATTCTATATTTAAGCTGTGAAATATCTGTATAAGTGTGTTTTCTATCTCTAGATCTGTTCTTTTCTGTTTATGCAATATTGTGCTACTGTTATAAAAGTATATAAGTATAGATCTAGCGCACATGGATGCGAATAGAGACTTCCTTAGCCGTGTGCAGAACAAGGTGATCTGGGTATCACAGGGCCGAACATAGCTCTGCTTGTCTTACCTATCCTTTCTCAGGGTGCAGAAACCTAGTTCCAGCACCCACCCATACTACTTCAGGTGAGACTTTGACCTGCGCAAGTAGGTCACTGCCGAAAGGGCCGATAGTATAAGGGTTTGTTGGCAAACCTTGAACTCTGAACCTGGGTCAAGACCCCTCGAGCCAACAAAGAAATAGCAATAAATTCTTGTTAAGCCTTTCCTAAGTCTCTAAAAAGGTTTAAATATTTATTTTGGAGCAGAAATTGAAAGTTTGAACCAGAAGAAACCATAATTTTACCTATTTCTGTTGAAAAGAGACCTTTGTCATACCAAAAATACATTCTATAAATAGTCTATGTTAGGTCCCTATATTACTAGTATAGTCCCTTATTGTTGTTAGTGTAACCCCCTTATTGTAATCATTGTACTCCTGTAACCCCCATATTGTTATTATTGTGCCCTTAAATTATTATTGTTAGGTCGGCTAGGATTACATTGTGGCCCCAAGGACTTCTATATATAGAAAGGAGGTTTTGTAATTTGTATCATCAAATAATTATTCATTCATGTAATGTATTGGAGGTTGCCCCCTCGAAGTGGCTTATTTCTAAGGCGTTGATATCTCTTTTCTTCTATTTTTGGAGTTGGTTTCACAACATTTGTCATCAAAGGAAAGTATTTACAGAAACCTATTTATGAGAAGGAAATTTTAGCAATATTGCATGCACTAAAGAAATGGTGAACTTACCTAATGGGAAGACACTTCAAGGAAAAAACTGATCATGATAGTCTTAAACACTTTTTGGAACAAAGACTATCTTCAAAAGAGTACCAAAAATGGGTCACAAAGATGTTGGGTTATGACTTTGAAATAATTTACAAAAAATGGAAGCTAAATGTTGTTGCAGATGCACTCTCAAGAAATAATGAAGAGGTTGAAGCATTGCTTTGTGCCATTTCTATTATCCAACCAGATTGGATAACCGAAGCAAGAAATGAATGGAAGAAGGATGAAGAAGTGTGGACACTCATTCAAAAGGTGCAGAAAGATCCTAGTACATTTGATACATTTAGTTGGAAAAATGATTCCTTATGGTACAAAGATCTCTTATATCTTTGTAAGAATTCCCAACTAAAACAAAAGATTATTTTGGAATTGCACACTTCTCCTTTAGGAGGACACTCAGGATTTTTAAAATTTTACCACAGGGTGAAGAAATAATTTTTTTGGTATGGCCTTAAATCTGATATTCAAAAGTTTGTGGCGGAATGTTTGGTTTTCTAGTAGAATAAAGTTAAGATAATTAAGACCCCAGGTCTTCTATAACCTTTATCCATTCCAAGTCAATGTTGGGAGGACATTTCAATGGATTTTATGATAGGTTTACCTAAGTCTGAAGGAAAGAGTGTCACCATGGTGGTAGTTGATAGACTTACCAAGTATGCACACTTTTGCGCATTATCTCATCCACTTAAAGCAAGTACAGTTGCTACTACATTTATGGACACAATTCAAAAGCTACATGGAAACCCAAGGGTTATTGTGAGTGACAGAGATCCCATTTTTACTAGAAATTTTTGGACAGATTTATTTTCTTGTTTGGGTACTCAATTAGCTCATAGCTCGTATTATCATCCTCAATTCGATGGTGAAACTGAGATAGTAAATAAATGTTTGGAAGGATATCTTCATTGTTTTTTATCTGATAAACAAACACAGTGGGTCAATTGGTTACCTCTCGCTAAATGGTGGTATAACACTTCCTTCCATACTACAGCAAAAATGACCCCTTTTATGGCACTTTATGGATATCATCCACCATCCATCACATCATCTTTAAGAGAAAATTTGAAGGTTCAAGCAGTGGAAGATCACATCGAGCATCAACAAGAAGTTATCCAACTCTTAAAGGATAACCTGAATTTGGCACAAAATCGAATGAAACAATAGGCAGATCAACATCGTAGCGAAATAATTTTTGATGTATTAGATTGGGTATTTTTACGGCTACAACCATACAAACAAATGTCCCTCAAGTAAGCTAAGAAGGATAATAAATTATCACCAAAGTACTATGGTCCTTACAAGGTGTTGCAAAATATTTGTACTATGGCATACAAATTGGAGCTTCCTGCTTCTTCAAGATTGCATCTAGTTTTCCATGTTTCATGCTTAAAGAAGGTTATAGGTGAAAATATTCCAGTTCAAAGAATATTGTCAGAACTTGATGAAGAAGGAAAAATAATTTTGGAACCTGAAGCGGTCACGGAAACAAGAACTTGATAGCTATGGAATCGATCAATTTTAGAGTATCTCATCAAGTGGAAGAACTTACCCACTGAAGATTCTACATGGGAGGATGAGAATTTTATACAGAAGCACCAAGAGCTACTCAAGCATTGAGGACAACACTTTTTTGGAGAGGGGCATGTTAGGTCACTATATTACTAGTATAGTCCCTTATTGTTGTTAGTGTAACCCCTTTATTGTAATTATTGTACCCCTATAACCCCCATATTGTTATTATTGTGCCCTTAAATTATTATTGTTAGGTCGGCTAGGATTACATTGTGGCCCCATGGACTCCTATATATAGAAAGGAGGTTTTGTAATTTGTATCATCAAAGAATTGTTCATTCATGTAATGTATTGGAGGTTTCCCCCTCGAAGTGGCTTATTTCTAAGGCGTTGATATCTCTTTTATTCTATTTTTGGAGATGGTTTCACAACAGTCTAAGATTACAAAAGTGTATAAAAACCTAAAAAACAGAGTTTTTAACATCCAGAGGGCTAAATTGTCAAAAAAAAATCTAGTAATGGCTTCTAAAAGCACCATTGTCATCAATCCACTACAACCTCATGTTGTAGATGTTGAGCATACCCCTTTAGCTGATGTAGATTATAAAATCACTGTTCCAGTAATTGAATTCAATCTTCTTGATCTCCATTGCTGGAGCCTAGAAAAATATTTGGATCAGGGAGATGAAGTGCAAATTTGGGAGTCTAATTTGCCCAAATATGTAGTTCCCCATACCCATTAATTCCTTGAAGTAATCAGACTGTGTCAAGCTCACTATTCCCCTGACCTAAGAGCTATTTTTAATACCGATAAAGAAGTATTATTCACTATCACTGCAAAATCTATAAACCAAATGCTTCAATTGCAACCATATCCTAATGCGGTCCCATTGTCTATAGAATCTCTTACAAAGCTTTATCTGGATTTAGAATTTCCTAAAATATTTCAAATCTTTCAAATATTCATCCCTTCATATGTTGAAATCCCAAAGATTATCCATATTCATCCTCCAAATTCCCAGAAGTATCAAGATACATTATCTCTATGTTGTCTTTTATCCTTGGTTACTTTACTGATGAGCACACTGATGAGTCTATACTTTGTTTTTTATCCACTTTTGTGCCTAGTCAGCCCCCGACAATCATTTATAACTATGCTGAGTATATAGTTAATAGTATCCTTGATCAGCTTGTAAAACTTCCTACTGAAGGTGTATTTAGGTATACCTCATACCTCTTTCATATGTTCTTCTACTTCCAGACAGATAAATTCCCAATAGCCCTTCAAAAATTGGATATAGAAGAAAATCGACTGTCAGCTATTTTGTAGACTTCCTTAATAGGAAAAGAATCAATAGAGTTCACTTATGCAGATTTCATAGACTATTTTATTCACCCATTGATATATATGCTTACAAATAGTGTACAACCAAGGATAAGTGATGATATTAAGAAATTTTTACAGCTATCAGAGAAGAGAAGAACATGTGACTGGTACTTATACCAAAACCACACAAATACTAGAGTCTTTGGGTCAAACCTCTTGCCCTACAAACTGCCAAATTATTTTCCAATGAGAGTGTTTTCATTAGAATATATAAGACAAATTCTAAACTTAGATTCTATAAAAAAAATTGGCCACTAAAAATAAAACTCAGTTCAAATTGAAAAACCAAGTGGGTCCTTTCATATGCAACAATAGGGAAGCAGGTGTAGAGGCAGTCAAATAGTTGTTAGAGTATAAGTTTGATGAAATTTTTCTGTGGAACTATGATCCTTATGGAATAATCAGTAAGATGAGGGTGAAATGTAAATTAACCCCTTATATCCATGATAAGAAGCCTGAGATTGAAAAGTTTTCAAACCAAATTGAATGGTTGGAAAATACATTGATATAATCTATCAAGCAAGGTGATACTGATTCAAGAGGACAAAACCATAAAAAGAAATAGAGAAGAAATCTCATATACTACTGAAACAACCACAGGAACTAGATTTAAGCTTAGGTACAATAAGAAACCAAAAATCAATCCAACAGACAAAGAAAAGGAAATAATTGAGGTTTTAGATGAAGAGAATCCAAAGAAAGATATTGTAACTCACACAGTAATTGAAAATGAGCAGCAACTTGCTACTTCTAACACACAGATGATTGAGAAACAACAAAGCATGGAAGCATCTTCATCACAGAAGGTAAAGGATAAAGACATGGATATCAAAGAGAAGTATAAACAAGTCAAGGCCAAAAATGAGGAGATCAAGAATGAGATCTATTCACAATAATTGAAGTAGACTCTAGGGATTCAAAATATGTTGCTTCAGCCTTTGATTATAAAAATAAAAAGTTGCTAATGACAGTACTACAACCAATAGTTCCTAAACCTACAACAGCCTCAGATTAGAAGACAACTGATATTGAAATTCCAATAGAGGACATTCATCCTTTGGATCAGATTGAGTTCCACAAGCAAAGCTCAGAAATTCATTATTCTACCATGACCACAAAAGTAATGAATGCCCAGAAGCTCCAGAACACTTTGACAGATATAAGAGATCATATTAAGGTTTAAAAGGCTTCTTCCTATGCTAAAGACACCAAAATTAAGTCTTTAAAAGAATTAGTGATTGAAATAGGATTTGACCCTGCTAATGTGAAAGTTGCAGAAGAATTGGTAAAGAAGAAAAATGTCGATATTGCAGCACTTAGAAAGCAACTGAAACTACCTCCAATAGAACGTACATAGGCTAAGGAGATTTTACAAGAGGCAAATAAAAAATATGAGATGAGGAGTCTCATACTACAAATGACAGCACAAATCAAGGAGATGGAAATTGAGATGGACAATCTTGTCCAAGAAAAAGAAGCTGCAAAGACTCAAAATATTCCTCCAACAGTCATTCCCATGGTAACAACAGCAGTGCCTTCAACTCTAGCAGAAGAGTTAGCACCAAAAGTCCCATTGCCCACACCAGTGCTAGTCACTTCTTCCACTACTTCAGCCACTAAATCTTCCACTTCAGCAGTTCAATAGACAGATGAGGCCAGCAATCTCATTAAAGCCATGGAAGACATGTCAATACAGAGTAATGAGATGAACAGATTGAAATAGAAAATGAAGAACTTGGAATATGCCAAGAAATTATTATTGATAAATGCTAAAACAGAGGAACAAAAGGATGGTTAAGTGAATAGTTAAAGAAGGTAGAAACATAATTAAACTTAAAAGAGCCCATGGCATACATTAAAATTAACTATGTTCCAAAATCATTTAATCGATTAATGATACTTGGCCATCCATTCAAGTGATTTATGGGCAGAAGGACTTGCTTAAAGTAGCCAAAGAAGAAATATTGAAGACAAAATAAGAGATAGCTGCTAAGCCTGAAGAAGCCCAAGAAATAATCAAGTTTCTCAATACTAAAAACAAGCAAGAATTGGATGAGATAGGAATTACTGACAGGACGGAGACAATTCTTGAGGTAAGAAAAGTGCTTTCAAAGAATGATTTAATGAAACATTTACAAGAGAAGTGTCAAAATATGGACATGGCCATAACTAGATTCATGGTTAAGTTTAACACATTAAGACAAAAAGGCTTGCCAAATATTCTTGTTATCAATGATAAACTAATGAAGAAAGAAGATTATAACTAGAAGATAACGGAATTTTCCAGAGAAAAAGTGAACAAGGTAGATTGGCAACGAGTTCCAACAGGTAAAGTGTTACACAAAAGTATTGAAAACTTGTTTTATTTACAGCATGAGATAAAACACCTCTTTGTAGTCAAGCCAACCTTTGTTAGATACACAAAGGCTGATGAGAATTTCAGAAAACTCACAAATATTAAACTACCAGATGAAGAATTTTGGCAGAAGCTCACAGATTTACTTTAAAAAGATAGTTTGCAGTAAAAGAAGATAAAAAAAAAAGTGTTGTTTTAACATAGTAAAAACAAATTTTTAAACTAGTGAAACAGTCAAAACAGGAGGTTAAAGGGTATCATAGGTTAAAGTGTATCAATTAAAGAGTATTAGGTGAGAGATAAAGTTTCAAAACTGATTGAAGATCAGATTGCCAGCATTAAAGACAACTCAGTGATCTGAAATGTGAGAACTTCTTATTTCTAATACAGAGATGGACTGTAGGGGCATTTACAAGATATGTCACCTTTAAAAGAAAGGATGAGATCCCAAAGCTACCTGGCCCTTTACAGACTTTGCCTAAAGAAATAATAGAAGTAATCACTAATGATCTAGAAATGAAACTACTTGTTTGTTGGCGCAAGGTATTCATTATCCATTTCTTATGTGTACAAATTGTTTAATGTGTTTTGCAATTTGAACAAAGTGCTTTTGATGTAATTTTGAGTCTTTTTGTGTGTAGGAGGCTTATTTCTTTTTATTTTTTAACATCTTTAACTCTGAAATATACAGCAAATAAATCACAGAATATAACATAACATATGATAAGGCAGTTCACCCCTCCTGGGCTACATCTATCAGGTCCAAGGCCCCCAAATGGGCATGTCCTTTCTCTTATTATGCTCAGAAAATGGTTATATAGTGTGAAGAAAGCCTAAACAGGAAAAAATAGCTGTAGAAATGAGTTCAGAACACGGAAAATAATAAGGAATGACTATAGTTTCACCTCCAGTGGTAAACCATAATCCAATACAGCTCTCCAATCCTCAAGCCCTAGTGGCTATTCAAGCTTCCTCGCTGATAAAACACTTGAATAATTGATCTGTTGGCTCTACAACCTGCACCATTGGCTCTGGAATGCTCCAATTACCCAAAATAAAAAATAAATAAATTTGCTCCAAATGGACTCTCCTAGCAAAATTTATGAGCAAAACAACTTTTGCCTAATTAGGGCTAGAAAACCTCCACCAAATGTGGTGGAACTACAAATAGTTCCACTATTTTAGGGACCGACATCAAATCTGGGGGGAGTCCACCATTTAAACCGAGCGGATAAACTTTGGAATAAAATGTAAACCTTTTGGGCGATCACATGTTCCATCTCCGTCGCAATATAAGTTGGGACAAACGGTTATGAAATCCGTAATAATAAACATTAAACATTAAACCTGCCTATTTATATGTGAACCTTATTCACATTTCCGTTAACCGTAATGTTATCCGCCAGTTGGAGTTAGGGCTTAGTCTCAGCACCAGGTTTCATTGATAAGAGGCTGGCCATTAGGGGCTGGCCCCCTTTTGGCCCCGCCTCATTTTAAATGAAACTTCAAACAGGACTTTGGAACCAATACTGTTAAGATTCACCGTGTAGAGTGTCGGGTCGGGCCGCCCGGCTGGTAGCACCCAGACTCAGGTTCAAAACATGTCCATGCCATAAAATTTTACATAATGAAACTTTGAAGTCTTGGGGCCATGTGGCGGCCTTCGGGAAGGCCATGTGACACCCCCTGATTGCCCTGTTTAGAATATTTTGCAAAATATTTTGTGGAATATTTCCAAAATATTCTGTGGAATATTCCCTTTTTAATATTCTTTTTATCCAAAGTCAAACTGAGTCAAATTGGGATTTTTCCTGAAATTGAGAAGCTTCAAACTTGAATATTTTTCTCATGCAACATCGGTTTTGAGTGTCATTCATAGCTACAGGATCATTTTGATGAGAACTTTCTTGTCATTCTAGTTTCAACAAATTCTGAGAAAATAAAATTTTGAGCATTTTATCCAATTAGGACATGATCACCTGATCACACCTCCCAAATGAGAAGCTTTTGGACCCAAAAAAGCCTTCAATTACTTGTTAAGAAGATGAGGGTGCAGCTCCCTCACCTTTTTCACCTCCATCCACTTTTCCTTACTTGGTTTGCTGCCTTTAAGACCAACCCGAACATAATCAACATTTCCCCTCCTTGAAGTGCGTGTCCTTCTGTCAAGGATAACATCCTCTTTCAGCTCATCCAAAAATTTTGGCGAGAAATCCTCTATGAATGGTAGATAAATATTACTTTCATAATTAGCAATTAAAGGAGGTTCATACAAATTTTCCACATTAACAACGGAATACATTTGCATATATGAAGGAAAATCTAGTTGAAAAGAACTATTTCCAACTTGTTTAAGGATATTGAATGGACCATAATGAATAGGCTTCAACTTTTTACCTTCTCCTTGTAATCTTTCCTTACTAATATGCAGCCATCCCTCATCTCCTTCTTAAAACTTATGATCAACTCTATTTTTATCATGTCTCTCCTTGTACTTGCCTTGAATTTTTTCAAGTTGTTCTTGAACTTGCTGATGCATGAGCTGAATTTTTTCAATGAACATGTGTGCTTTGTCAATGTCACTATGCCCATCAATGGAAACATCCTTCTCAAGAATGAAATATAATGGTGACTTAGGAAAATACCCAAAACAAGCTTCAAAAGGTGAAGTATTTGTAGAAGAGTGCTTGGCCCGGTTGTAAGCATGCTGAATGTAATGCAAATGCTCATCCCAAATCTTGGGATGCTTGCTGCAATAACCTCTCAAAATATGTACGATGGTTATGTTCACTACCTCTGTTTGGCCATCTGTTTGCGGATGAAAAGAAGTACTCTTCTTCAACTTGGTGTCCATCATCTTCCATATATTGGATCAAAAATTCCCAACAAATATGGAATCCCTGTCACTAACAATAGAAGTAGGCAAGCCATTATGAACCCATACATATTGAAAATATAAATCAGTAGTTTGTTTAGCAGTTATATTTTTCTTGCATGGCATAAGAATACACATATTGTTGAATTTATCAACTACTACATAAAGATAATCATGCTCCTTTCTAGATAATGGTAGACCTCCTACAAAATCCATAGAAACACTTTCCCATGGTCTAGAAGGTACTGGTAATGGCGTATATAAACCAAGCTTCATATTGCTAGGCTTGCGTGTAGCACATAATGAACACCCTCTGATGAAACGTGAAACACTATCTACCATGCGAGGCCAATAACAATACCTCTATAAATGTGCCTTCGTTTTCCTTACCCTGAAATGTCTAGCTATGAGAGAAGAATGAGCCTCTCTCATCATGCTTAATCTCTCCCCCTGTGGTATACATAACTTGCCCATATGAAATAGAAAATTATTATGCAAATGATAATCATTCTCCTCAACATGATTCCCTTCACTCAAGTTAGCATACACATCCTTAAAATCAACATCTGATGCATACAGTTCTATGTAGCTCTCATGCATAATAGAATCATTCTTAAGTAAAGTAGTAGCACTAATAATAGGCCTTGAAAGCATATCAGCAACCTTGTTGTAAATACCTTTCTTGTACCTTATTACCAAGTGAAATTGTTGTAGGAAGCCCATCCATTTGAAATACCGTGACTGCTGCAATTTACTTTGCGATTGCAAGTATTGTAAAGGCTAATGGTCGGTATGAACAATTGTTTCTTTGCCCATCAAATAGTGTTTCCATTTTTTGACACTTTGTACCAACGCATACAACTCTTTATCATATGTAGGATAATTCACAATAGCACTATTAAATTTCTCAGAATGAAATGCGATAGGCTTACCATGATGTAAGAGAACTGCACCCATGGCATAATCACTAGCATCTATTTGAATCTCGAATGGCTATCTCAAGTTTGGTAATGCAAGGACTGGAGCTGAACTTATCTTCTCTTTCAAAGACTCGAAATCTTTTTGTTGCTTGCCTCCCCATTGGAAATCACACTTCACACTTGTCACTGCATGCATAGGAGCTTCTATGGCAGAGAAGTTAGAAATAAACTTCCTCCAATACTGAGCTGCACTCAAAAAACTTCTTACCTCTGTAATGGAGTTGGGAGTAGGCCAATTCACAATGGCTTCTACTTTGGAAGGATCAATTCTCAAAGCGCCTCCTCCTACTATGTGTCCCAAATAAACCAAAGAAGTCTTTCCAAATTCACATTTTGACATTTTAAGAAATAACTGATTTTTCTTCAAAACATCAAGTACTTTCTTAACATGCATGACATGCTCTTATCTAGTCTTGCTGAAAATTAAGATTTCATCTAAGTAGACAATAATGAAATCATCAAGAAAAGGACGTAAGACATCATCCATTACTTGCATGAAAGTTGCAGGTGCATTGCATAAACCAAACGGTATAACAAGCCACTCAAAGAGTCCTTGTTTGGTTTTAAAAGTTGTCTTCCAAATGTCACTTTATTCAATTCTAACTTGATGATAACCACTATGCAAGTCTAACTTAGTGAAATATTTAGCATCTTTCAGCTGATCTAACAAATCATCTATCCTTGGAAGTGGGTAACGATTCTTTACCGTTATCTTGTTCAAATCCCTGAATTCCACACACATACTCCAAGTTCCATCTTTCTTTGGAATCAACACTATCGGTGACCCACATGGCGAAGTGCTTGGTTTGATGAAACCCTTGTCCAAAAATTCTTTAATTTGCCTCTTTATTTCAGCATTCTCCATGATAGACATGCGATACATGCCTATGTTAGGAAGTGGACAATCTGGATGTAAATGGATTTCATGTTGAGTCTCCCTTTTAGGAGGAAAACTTGCTGGTTCCTAAAACATCTCATGATGTGCATCAACTACATCAGATAAATCTGATTTAAGCTTGGAATCACAATTTTCAAATGACTCATGATTCACATCAACCTTTGCTTGATCATAAGAAGTACAAAACTCTTGCTTGAATTGACTAGCCTTTTTACTTGTCTCACATTTACCATCGCTATATTTGTCTTCTTGCAATGTGCTCTGACAATGTACTCCTTGCCATCTTTGAAAAAAATGATATTTATTTTCATGGCGATGGAAGATCGCTTTCCTGTCAAATAAGTAAGGACTTCCCAAAACAATTCCTGATATATCAAGCGACACTACATCAAGTTCAACTGTGTCAATAAAGTGTGCAGTTATTGAAAAGCGCAATATGCACTTTCTTGAGACTTGTAAGTTTGCGTCCTTGCATATCCACTCAAGTGGATAAGGCTTTGGATGTGGAATGGTCTCAATTTTTAGATGTTTGACCAAGTCTTCTGATATGAGATTAGCTTGTGACCCACTGTCAAACAATGTGTCAATTTTTGTATGTTTTGAGACTACCCTCACATGGAACAATTCAATTCTTTCTTCCTCATTAGGAGCTTGTACATGATAGTTTGAAGTGCTAGTGCTTGCATTAGTTTCGGTTTCCTTTCCCTTCATACTTTCAAACCCATGGCTGCAATTTTGGTTTCATCACCTGAATCATCACCTAAATCTTGTGGTGTAGTTGCAGTAGCTGCAATTTTCTTCTTTCCCTTGTTTTTGTTAAACTAGTTTCTTTTTTCAAGATGTAATTTCCAACAGTTTTTCTCTTCATGGCCCTATTTTGAACAATGTTTACAAATGACCTTTTCACCCTCTTGTTTGATAGATGCATTCATTTTACCTTTTCCCTTAAATATTTTCTCTTTGTTCTTTCCTTTGAAAGACTTGTTTCTACCCTCATCAAAAGTATTCTTTCCTCTAGCCTCTAAATGTGTAGCCTGTACACAAACTTCATCTAAGTTAGCAGGATTAAACATCAGGATAGTGTGTTTAAGGTAATTGTACAAACCACCTATGTACTTTAACAAAGTGTCTTCGCTTTGTAAATATACCCCAAGTAAGAGTGCTCTCCTCCTAAATTCCTGGGTATAGTCTTGCACATTCTGTCCCTTAAGCTGTCTAAAGTTTTGCCAGTTCATTATAGCCTTTTGAAGGTGAGAAATAGGATAAAATTATTTCTTGATTGCAGTAATAAACTCATTCCATGATAAATAAATCTTACCATTGTTATTATGAATCTTTTGTCGAAGTGCACGAAAAAATACCACTTTAGCTACGCATAACAAATAGCCCTAACATCAAATATGGCTGCCAATATCTTCAAATCTACAGTTAGTTGATCAAGATAAATGCTACACAAATCCATATCTATGCATAAAAAGACATTAAGTAGTAAAAATAAGGTTTTTCTCCATGCATCCAATAGACAAGACAAGAACAATTTTTTTGAAAAAAAAATTATATTAAGGGCACCTGAGAGGAAAACAAGAAAGGTGTTTCCAATTCTACTC
Organism: Pinus albicaulis; assembly: GCA_034641835.2. Taxonomy (NCBI): domain Eukaryota; kingdom Viridiplantae; phylum Streptophyta; class Pinopsida; order Pinales; family Pinaceae; genus Pinus; species Pinus albicaulis. Next base: position 1,967,330,402 of record CM076578.1, on the reverse strand, counting down.
AATGGGATGGGTTCTTGAAAGTCCTCAATGCTTCAGATCTAGCATTTCTCTCTCTTGTTGGTGTAGAAAACCCAGACAAACATAGAACTCAAAGGGGGCTTACAAAGCAAATAATAGAGAATGTGACAATGATAATGGCTCAAAGTCAAACCAAGAGCATAGATCCAGAGTGATATAATGAGCAACAAAAGGTGACAAATAAATGGGAAAACAATTCTATTTATAACAAAATATTGGGTCATTCTAGATCTTGGTGTATGATTAAAATAATATTAACCAAATCTACATCCACCTTTTATGGAATATTTTATTATATTTGTTGGAGGGAAAAGGTATTTGACTTGGGTCAAATCCCTTTATTTGTAAATAATAAATAAATAAATTATTTATTTATTATTTTAAGGAAGTGGTTGAATGATAATTAAATAAATAATGGTTTATTTAATTATTTATAGATGATTTAGTCATATTTAAGAAGGAAAATTATTTAAATAAGATTTAAATAATTATTCCTAGAAAATAATAAGATAAATAAGGATTTATCTAATTAATTTCCTTGTTTTGGGTTAAATATGACCAGGAATAATAATTAAATTATTGTTTGATTAATTATTCCATGAGGAAAATCAAACAAATATAGATTTGTTTAATATTTCCCTTTGGGGTTTCCTGTTTAGACCATAAACAATCTAATAAATGTGTTTTATTAAGTTATTTTACATAGTGAAAGCAGTTTTACTTAGAGTAAAATTGATCTTACATGGTGTACTTGGGTCCATCTAATGATAATAGGTTAGATGACCAAAAAATGGTGTAACAAATTTCCCCCCAGCTTGTGAGTGTTAGGAGAAAATCGTATGATTGAAGTACATTGTAAGAACTCAATCACCAGACATCAAAAGGGAAGTTAGAGAGAGAAATGTAAGGTAGTATAATGTGCTAAAGAACTAGACCCTGAGTAGATGAGACTTACAGGTGCAAAAAGTCTCTTTTTATGAGAGGGTACTTGTGTTAGAGGCGGCGAGGGAGGCATACCTATGCCTGCCGAGACAAAGTACAAAAGAATAGAGTGTCTAGTAAACAAGGGACCGAACTATAAAGTACATGCTGGCATAAACATGAGCCAGATAAAATATATAATGATGAATCCCATAGACATGCTGTGCCTGGGATAATAGCCAGGACTTATACAATAATATCTGAGTACACGAGATACAAATACAACCCAAATGCCCCCTATCAACGGGGAAGGGCTCGCAAAATCTGACTGATACATGCAAATCAAAGAGGTGCTGCAAGCAGCTAAGGCCGACATCATCAAATGTATGGAGCTGCATCAAAGGCTGTGAGGAAGAGGTCATTCGAGAATGTGGGGGCCTACCTGCAGGGCCACCCCCTCATGAGGGTTGAGACATCTCACACACATGCGGGAATCATGGAGAACATCTGCTACATCACTGGACCATCAAGTATACAGATCTCGATCATGCTGAAAGGAGTTGAAGGTGAGAAACAAAAGGGCAATAATTAGTCCCTGTGTGTGATCCGGGGCACCGAACACGAGTGGAAGCTGGAACCAAGGTACACTGCCCTCTAGACCTATTTTCTAGAATGAATGAGCTGATGTCGACAGAAGGAGGTCCACCATAGGTGAGGCAATAAGGAATCCTCAACTAAGGCACGAGAGAAAATAGTAGAGCGATTGACAGACTGACACTAATGATGAGGATGAAGTGGGGAATACTGAGTAGCGAATGGATGACTTCCTTCATTAGAGAATAAATGGCATGGATGACTTGGCAATGACTGACACAATATTAAGAGGGATAGGGGATAGTGGGGCTAAAGGCCGTAATGTGCGACATGAGAGAGGGACCAATAAATGAAGGATGGAGGACTATAGTGGGATATAAAGGGACTCGGGATAGACTCCATGAATGTGATGATGACTCAACTTGAATGCTCTAAACAAGGGAAAATTGATGGTGCTACCACACAGTAAAGGTCCAATAGGGGACCATAAAAACATGAGTACAATATGGTATCTCATGATGAAAATCAACACGAACAAGGGCAAGTAAGGGGACAAAGTGGTGCCCCAAGTACAAGTATTGTAAGTAAGGAAATTTGATTTGGAGGAGAGGTGGATAAACCTTGCATGGAAAAAATGTGTCCTAGTGAAGTATCAATTTAATAAAAACTAAAATGTATCCAAAGCTCATGAACAGGCTAGGTCACACTTTTTGGGGTCTGTTCTGCGACCTAGGTAGTAGGTACTGAGCAAAAACTGCGACCTGTCCCAGGAAATGACCTGAAAACTGCGACCTGTCAGAGAAAGGGGGTTTTAGTGATGTTTTTGGTTGAGAGTTTGGATTTGTATGGTTGAGGGGCATAGGTGCCCCCAAGCATGTTGTGGTCATGCCAAAATGTATTTAGAAAAAGGGGAATTTGAACACATTTTAATGATGTGGTGTGCCATTTGTTTTCATTATGGTTATGCAGTTGGAGAAAGGAAATGGAGAATTACCAATCTCTTTTAGTACTACATATATGAATCAAATGGAATTTAAGTTTCTGGGTTGTCATACCTATTATCACTATGCCAAAAAGAGGATTTTGAGATAATGAACTGATGCTCTCCTAGAAAACTGATGGGTTGGTCAAGAACAATGTCTAAGAGACTGGGTTGCTGATGTAAGATGAAGGAATGATAAGGGGTATCGTCTCGAGAGTGATCTGAAGTGATATGGGGCTCTAGAGTTTCTTCTAAATGTGGAAGAATAATGGTACTAGAGATGACATGACCAGATACACTAGGAGAGTGGTGGAGAATTTCTTCTCCTGGCCTCTCAAATATGGGTGCCCCCTTACCCAAACATTGGGTTTCAATGTAATGGCCACAAGGTGTATGTGGGTTGAATGCATGGGTTCGATGTAAAAGGGAATAGATAAAGTCAGTGGAGGTGATTCCTTCCATGATGTCATAATCGTGATAGAAGATGGGGTGACTAGTGGAAGAAAGATCACCTAACGCAGCAAAGCTACCAGACTCATCATCATGAGAAGAGACGGTCACATGCGCATCGTCACAAGGGGTGATAGAAAAGTAAGTATATAAAGGATCTACCGATGTCGAGCCCAGGGTGATCATTGAAGGGAAGTCAAGCGAAACATCAGGGGAAGTCTCCAAGGGGACTTCCATCGAGGGTCTCATGGATGATGATAGGTAGAAAATGGTGGCAGCAGGCTCTGTCATCTCGACATCAGGAGGAGGAATGTCAACGGGAGCAGGTAAATCGTCAAGCTGACTTGAAGCATACTGCGCAAGTATGGGAGAGGCGAATTGATTTTGTTCAATCTCGTACTCTCGAGCTACCTCTAAAGAGGTGTGGTGATGTGTCAGGTGAGGACAATGGTGGGAATAATCGCCATGGATGCCACATAGAGCACAAGGTTTGTTGGTGCGAATAGTCTTTGGGTTCTTGGCTACGGTCGAGGAAGAAATAGAGGGTTTAGGGACTGTAGACTCGGGGAATGTGACTTTAACCATGGGTTTAATACGGGGCAACTCGGGACAAGTATGGGTGGCATGATCGATGACATCACATAAGGCGCAAGGCTTTGCGGGCAGAGGAGGGGCATGGTCAGCCGGGGTGCCCTTGTCTTTGGATGCCCCCTTGTGAGATTTTCCTTTCTTTCTCAGAGCTGTCACAATAGGAGAAAGGTCCTGTCGAGGTGGTGGGGGCACTGTAGCAACGGAAGAAGCTAGGGGAACCAGTTGAACTGGTGTCAAAGCAAGGTAAGTTTTGGGGTGACCAGGTGGGGTAGCGGCTGGAGGGTCAAGGTACTAGACGGGTATACCCAAGGTCAAATTGGGGAGGGAAAGGGTGGCCATGATGGGAACCGAATAAACTTCGGGAGGGGGAGCAAGGAAAGGTATCTGACCAGCGGGGTAATGGCCAGGAGGGACGCCTCCAAGATGGTTGAGACCTGGTGGAACTGACCCAGGAGGGTAGAGGGGCTCATGGGTACTAGCTGTAGGAGAAGGGCCAGAAGGAAGAGGTTCGGCTAGCTGAGGCGAAGGGCTAGGAGTAGGTTGCGGCAGGCGAGGTTGAGGTTGAGGTTGCTGACTAGTCGAAGCGGGCCGCTTAAGGTCAGCCTGAGACGATTGCATCATGCAAACATTCACTAAGCTGGGATCATAGACAGAAGCAGGAGGAAGACTAGGGAAGGTTCCAAGCCAGGAGGAGTCTTTGTAGATGTTGGGGGAGACACTGGTCAAACAATCGACGGTTTTCTTATTGGCTACAGAAGAGATGGTCAAATCAAGGGAGGTCTGATATTTTGGCTCATGATATGTCAACTGGTCAATGGTGACTATCTTTCCATTATGAGGGAAAAACATCTTGTGGTGGACCGCAGATGGGACAGAAGACATGGCATAGGTGTAGCTATGCCCCAAAAGAATGTTATAATCAAGAGGGGCGTCGATGACTTCAACGTCAACACAAACAGTCTTGCCCGCAAGAGTGATAGGACAATTACATAATAGGCCAATGGGCTGGGAGGCATGGCCATCCCATGCACGAATGGCGATTGTGGAAGGGGCCAGCTCAGGAGATTCGAGTTTTTTCCAAACTAAAGCAGACATCACATAGGTAGATGCCCCCTCATCAATAATACACTAGGAAACATTAGCATTTTGGATTTTGACTGGGATTTGGAAAGCTATGGAAGCAGGAAGGGGAGGATGTTCTAATTGATGGGCATCGAAAATAATCAATTGGTCATCAGCAGGATCTATAGCACCCATGGCAGATAGTAGAGCCTTCTTTTGAGAAGGACACGACAGGAGGAGTTCCAGTGTTGAAATGATAGCAAGAGACTGTGCAAAATCATCTACTATTCTATACGAATGAGCAGCTTGACAGGAAGCAGCATTTTAGCATAATGGTCCCTTAGGAATCCTGGTATGAACCTCAACTTTGGGTTGAGGGATATGCAAGGGACCATTGGATGTAGAAAGAGGCTCGGTAGAACCTAACGAAGGCAACTCAAGGACAGATGGAGCGGGAGGCTTGGGGTACTGACGGGACCTAGTTTAAAGGTCAACGGTTATAGGTTGATCAGAGTTCATCAGGAGGATCTGGTAATCGGAGGAACTAGAAGGGGAAGGTTGAGTGGTTACTGGTGCATGAGGTGGTTGGGTAGCCACAAATCCTTGCTGAGGGAAAGGATCGGTAAACACAGCCAATTGAGAAGTAGCCACATCAGGGGGAACAGTGGGGGAGGCATGCTGTCCTCGCAATGTAGCCTGAGACTCCCACATCTGCCACATCTGTGGTAATAGGGGACAATCATGAGTGTAATGACCATAAACGCCGCAACACGAACAAGGCTTATTTGTATGAAGAGGCCTGTCTACCTTGGGCTGAGAGCCCTATTGCTGGTTAGCAGTGTTAGAGTGAATAACTAAAGGATTGGATCCACGATTACCAAGGGCAGATTGATTTTGATTGCATTTCCTCTTTCTTTTAGAAGGAGGAGGATTAGTCACACCCTGTTGTGCAAATACTTGCCCAGGGGGGGTGGTAGTTGCTGTACCTAGGTTTGAGAAGGCAAGGGAGGTGGAGGTGCAAATTTTGGAGGAGCTGGGGCACTAGGCTGTGGATAAGGATACTGGATAGGTTGAGAAACATTGAGGTAAGCAGGGGGTTGGGAAAAAGGAGGAGGTATGTCGTATCCTGGATACATGCTACTTGGAGGGGGGAAAGTGTTGGAGGTGCTGGCCCCTCCCGGAGGGAAACCATAGCCCATAGGAGGTTGAGTGTATGAATGCGAAAGAGCTCCAATGATACCATCGGCAGAGTGAGATGCCCCCGATGTGTTAGAGCCACTGGGTCTGGGGAGGTCAGGAAGGATGGTATATACATAACCAGATTGAGCATAGATGAGGTCATATTTTAAGGCGATTTCAAGGGCAGCTTCTTCAGTTTGAGGGAACTAGGATGTGACATATTTTCCGATGGCGGGTAAGAGAGATCGAAGGAACCAGTCCATGTAGATCCAATCTTCAAAGGTGGGAGCTCGACATAAGCTCCTTCTTCTCCACCATTCCTAGACATGAGCGGAAAGGCGAGTCGAAGATGATTGACAGAAAGAATTCAAGAGTTCAGTACTAGTGTCGTATCGGAGAGGGAGCTATAAATAGGATAAGAAGGCTTGGGAAATGGTCACAAAGGTGGTATGGGAAGAGGTGGTCTGATCAACATACCACTTAGAAGCTTCGCCTTTGAGCGTGCATTGGAACAATATAAGATGGATGGAATCCTCAGTAATGGAATTGGATGAACACCACATGTGGAAAGATCAGATATGGTTGGAGGGATCTCCACCAGCAAGGCCTTCTAACTTGGGAATGTCGGAGGGGAGCTTGGTGGGCATAGCAGGCCAACCAACATCGTGGCAGATAAGATCATTGATCAACTGATTGAAATCGAGGAGACTGAGACTTGCCATATAAGGGAGCAAAGGGACAGTCGAGGTAGTTCTCGTGGCAGTTCCGCTAGTAACAGTCCCAGCATTAGGGCCGGGGTGGCCGCTAGCGTTAGGCCCTGGACCAGACATGGGGATGATAACAGGGGGAGAACCAAAAGTAGGGGGAGAACCCAAAGAATCAGAAGAAGAGTCAGAGTGCAGACTCGAGGGAGGACTAACTCGACGACGGTGGGAAGGAGTAAGTCGACCAACCAGAAACTGAGGGTGAAGGCCAAGAAGTCTCCGAGATATACGCCTTTGGGGCGCAATGATGACGGCACAAAGGGAAGTGGAATGACCAACAAAGGCAAGGAGGTGCAGAATCAAGTGATTTATAATGTCGAGACAAGGGCAGAAAGGTGCAGTGTCAATTGATTTTAAAGTCTTTGCTTGGAGGTGTTAACCAGACTCTTCTTCACTTAGGTTCAGTGTGTGGCATGTGTTAATTTTAATTTTTAAACCCATACATTTTGAGAGTAAAATAAAAAGTGTGATGCGTAACTAAAAATAAATCTGCAGAGAACAATATATAATGCTGAAATAATAGAAAATTAACAGCTAACAATGCATTAATCTAGCCCAAGAAGGTAGGTCTCTCAAAACTATTCTAAAAGAGGGAAAAAATTTAGTCAAAACACACTAAAAAGGGGCCAATAGATCCAAGGTCGAGAGGGACAGGGATCTAAAGGAGAAATATGCTGGAAAGATGTGCAAAAAACAACAAAGAGGCAGAGGCAAGGTTGCCACAAAAAAGAGGAAATTAGCTAAAGGCAGAAGGGACAAGGAGGTGACCCTAGAGGCAAACCCAAACAAAACTATAGGAGGTGATTTTAAGGGAAGAAGAGCTTATCTAAAAGGGATCTGAAAGTGAGGTATCAGATCTGAAAAGAAGAAGGCTGAAACTCTGAAAATTCAGACATTTGAAACAGCTAAAACTCTTCCACAAAAAGTGGAGGGTACTAAAGCCCTAAGGGGATAGATTCCCGCTTAGTTGAGTAAAACAGATCAGAAACAGGTCTAAATGAGCTAAGACAGAGGCTGGAAAACCCTGACAGAAGCTTCAGAAAAACCCAGGAAAATTGCTGAAAAATTGTAGAAAAAAGTGCAGGTCACAGGTTCTAACCTGTTTTCTATCCAGGTCGCAGATTCTAGGTTAAAAAGTGTGCCTTGTAGTCTAGGTCAAAGGTTCTGGGGAAAAAAGTGTGACCTGCAGCTCCGGGTGTATCGGTGGCAGATTTCAGAAAAACTTGTCTTCTCTATTGCGGCTGATGTCGGTTACCTGAGCAATAGGGCCAGAAACACACGGAAGTTAGAAATTTTAATGTTTGAGGGTTTTATAGGGGAAAAATGACAGAAAAATAGAAAAAACAAAAAGCTGAAAAGAAACACTAGGGTCTGAAGCAGCTGGATATGCAGGAAAATGAAAAACGACAATGGTTGTAATTGAAAACCCTTGTGGAGTCGCCAATTGTTAGTATGAATATTTTATCGAAGTGTACGAAAAAACACCACTTTAGCTATGCATAAAAAATAGCCCTAACATCAAATATGGCTGCCAATATCTTCAATTCTGCAGTTAGTTGATCAAGATAAATGCTGTACAAATCCAGATCTATGCATAAAAAGACATTGAGCAGTAAAAATAAGGTTTTTCTCTATGAATCCAATAGACAAGACAAGAGCAATATTTTTGAAAGAAATTTTATATTAAGGGTACCTGAGAGGAAAACAAGAAAGGTGTTTCCAATTCTCCTCAATGGGATGGGTTCTTGAAAGTCCTCAGTGCTTCAGATCTAGCATTTCTCTCTCTTGTTGGTGTATAAAACCCAGACAAACATAGAACTCAAAGGGAGCTCACAAAGCAAATAATAGAGAATGTGACAATGATAATGGCTCAAAGTCAGACCAAGAGCATAGATCCAGAGTGAACTAACGAGCAAAAAAAGGTGACAAATAAATGGGAAAACCCTTCTATTTATAACAAAATATTGGGTCATTCTAGATCTTGGTGTATGATTAAAATAATATTAACCAAATCTAGATCCACCTTTTATGGAATATTTTATTATATTTGTTGGAGGGAAAAGGATCCCTTTATTTGTAAATAATAAATAAATAAATGATTTATTTATTATTTTAAGGAAGTGGTTGAATGATAATTAAATAAATAATGGTTTATTTAATTATTTATAAATGATTTAGTCATATTTAACAAGGAAAATTATTTAAATAAGATTTAAATAATTATTCCTAGAAAAGAATAAGATAAATAAGGATTTATCTAATTAATTTCCTTGTTTTGGGTTAAATATGACCAGAAATAATAATTAAATTATTGTTTTATTAATTATTCCATGAGGAAAATCAAACAAATATAGATTTGTTTAATATTTCCCTTTGGGGTTTCCTGTTTGTTTTATTAAGTTATTTTACATAGTGAAAGCAATTTTACTTAGGGTAAAATTGGTCTTGCATGGTGTACTTGGGTCCATCTAATGATAATAGGTTTTGGCTTCCCACCAAACCAATGCTGCTCCATCCATCCTTAGTGAGGCTAATTGTATTCTGGTGTCATCATCATGCAGATTTTGTATCCTTAAATAGACCTCCAGTTGTTTGATCCAATTATCTAATTTCTCTGCATTAACATCACCATTAAACATTGGCAATTCAAATTTGACATCAAGCTTTAACAAAGGACTTTTACCATTTTCTTTTACTTATGTCACTGATTTACTGAAGTTGAAGAGGATGATGTTGAGGAAAATGATGACAATGGAGATGGTGGATCACCATTTCCTCCATTCCCTTTCTTTGACTTATCATTGTCCTTCTTTCCTCCTGAAGAATCTCCTTCTTCTCCTTGGTTTTTAGACCCTTCTCCAGAAATCCTATCATTTCTTTCTTGATAGAGGATCCTTACCATTTTAGTCATATCCAAGAAAGCTTTCCGAAATATTCTTTTGTCTTCCTTGGGATCCATTGCTTCATGAGCTTCTTCTTCTCTTGAAATCATGCTTGTGGCTACTTCTAAGGCTATTGAAGCTGAGATAGAAGGTGGAGATAATGGCACCCTGACCCTCCTTAGTTGAGGATTGTCTTTTGCTCTAACCAATTGTCCTTCTCCTCTTTTAAGTTTAAGGCTAGTAAGCATCAAATTTGCAAAATAGTAAAATATTTCTTTGCACAAAACTCAAAACTTGAGCTCAACCTATGCTATGATACTAATCTGATCTGAAATGTGAGAACTTCTTATTTCTAATACAGAGATGGGCTGTAGGGGCATTTACAAGATATGTCACCTTTTGAAGAAAGGATGAGATCCCAAAGCTACCTAGCCCTTTATAGAATTTGCCTAAAGAAATAATAGAAGTAATCACTAATGATCTAGAAATGAAACTACTTGTTTTCTGGTGCAAGGTATTCATTATCCATTTATTATGTGTACAAATTGTTTAATGTGTTTTGCAATTGGAACAAAGTGCTTTTGATGTAATTTTGAGTCTTTTTGTGTGTAGGAGGCTTATTTATTTTTATTGTTTAACATATTTAACTCTGAAAATATACAGCAAATAAATCACAGAATATAACACAACTTATGATAAGGCAGTTCACCCCTCCTGGGCTACATATTCTGGATCCAAGGCCCCCAAATGGGCATGTCCTTGCTCTTATTATGCTCAGAAAATGGTTATGCAGTGTGAAGAAAGCCTAAAAAGGAAAAAATAGTTGTAGAAATGAGTTCAGAACACAAAAATAGTAAGGAATGATTATAGTTTCACCTCCAATGGTAAACCATAATCCAATATAGCTCTCGAATCGCCAAGCCCTGGTGGCTCTTCAAGCTTCCTCGCTGATAAAACACCTAAATAATTACTCCGTTGGCTATGCAACCTACACCATTGGCTTTGGAATGCTCCAATTACCCAAAATAAAAATAAAAAATTGCTCCAAATGTACTCTCCTAGCAAAAGTTATGAGAAAAATAAATTTTTCCTAATTAGGGCTACAAAACCTCCACCAAATGTGGTGGAACTGCAGGTAGCTCCACTATTTTAGGGATCGGCACCAAATCTGGGTAGAGTCCACCATCTAAAATGCGCAGATAAACTTTGGCATAAAATGTAAACCTTTTGGGTGGTCACATGTTCCGTCTCTGTCGCAATATAAGTTGGGACAAATGGTTATGAAAACCATAATAATAAACATTAAACATTAAACCTGCTTGTTTATATGTGAACCTTATCCACATTTCCGTTAACCATAATGTTATCCACCAGTTGGAGTTGGGGCTTGGTCTCAGCGCCGGGTTTCATTGATAGGGGGCTAGCCCTTAGGGGCTGGCCCCCTTTCGGCCCCGCCTCATTTTAAATGAAACTTCAAATAGGACTTTGGACCCAATACTGTTAAGAGTCACCGTGTAGAGCGCTCAGTCGGGCCGCCAGGCTGGCAGCACCTAGACCCGGGTTCAAAACCTATCCATGCCATACAATTTTACACAATGAAAATTTAAAGTCTTGGGGCCATGTGGCAGCCTCTGGGAAGGCCATGTGGCACCCCTTGATTGCCCTCTTTAGAATATTCTGTGGAATATTCCTTTTTAAATATTTTTTTTTATCCAAAGTCAAACTGAGTCAAATTGGGCTTTTCCCTGAAATTGAGAAACTTCAAACTTGAATATCTTTCTCATACAACATTGGTTTTGAGTGTCATTCATGGCTACATGATCGTTTTGATGAGACCTTTCCAGTCGTTCTGGTTTCAACCAATTCTGAGCAAACAAAATTTTGAGAATTTATCCAATTAGGACATGATCACCTGATTACTCAGCTAGCCAACTGCTACCTAAGTCCAATAGAAAAATATTTTTTTTAATATGTTAGCCATCTATAAATTTCTTGACAAGCAAGCAGGGGGGCTAAATTGTTTTCGAGCCTTCAAGGAATGCATCTCCCCTGAAGACACATCATCCTTGAAAGCCTCTTCATGCCCTCTGCCCTGTGTTTTATTTCCACTACTGTATCCATCCAAAGGGTCTCACTGATTTCAAAACATTGTGCTCCAAAAGGCCTACATTTGACCCTTGTATCCCTGCAAAACACCCCATTTTAACCCTTTTTCCCCCCTTGTCAAATTTCCCCCAGTCTTCCTAAATCCTCCCAAAATCCCCCTTAAACCTTCTAAGCCACCTTTTCCCCCTCTTAAAGCCCGTAAAAACCCTTATTAACTCTATCGTTACTTTTCCCTGGCCTTGGATTTCATTGAAAATGGCCCAAAAACCCATTTTCCACATTATGTGGGCTTCGCACCTTTCGGCCCTAGCCCTTCACCCTTTACCTCCACATGACCCAGAGCCAAGACTAGGTGCCAAGGTGGAAGGCACTTATCACAGATCTGTATCGGGTGCATTATCAACCGTCTGATCAACCCGCCGATCCGATGGTCGGTTTTTCACCCCCCAGTGGTCCCCACGCCCGAGTACTATGCAAAACCACCGGTTTATATCGCACCATGTTTGGATGTTGAGTGGTTTTTCCCCATTTCACAGTGATTCCATTTATCGAATGCCACGTGTCCAGAGCACTATTTGAAAATTGCCCCCCCATCGCGCGTTAAGGTTCATCGTTTGCCCGAGCGGGATATCACTATACACCGTTCGATCTACGATCATCCATCCAACATTCATCGTGCCGCGAAGATGCGCGGGAGTTAAACCAAGGCAACCATACCCTGGCCCACTGTCCATCGCTCTCCACTGTGTCTTTAGTTGTCGATCTCCTCCTGAGATCAGACGATCTAGATTTAACACACGCCCGCCATTGACCCAATCCTGCCACGTCGCCCATTCCACGTGTTTAATCACATTTTCTGCCCATCCCTTCATATATTCCATTCATAGGTCAAAGTTTAATGTTTTACGTTAAAATGTCTATATCGATGTCTTCTCATGCATCTCCGACTGATTCATGTTTTTCCTCCACATTAACTACTGTATTCATCGTCTACATCCATGCCACGTTGCCATTTTTGCAGACATCCACACCACCCTCCCCATGCATGTTTTTCTTAACATAGTTTTGTGTTTTGCAGGGTTTCGGATGGCAATGAGCTGCCATGATCCACAATCCCTGTCACAGTGAGAGAGAACGTAGGAAAGGACCATTTTTCAGGGATTGAAAATGTGGAGAAATCCTGGAAAGGAGCCATGACAGGATGTGCATTCAAAGAACAGGGTTAAACTCTATCAAATCTTCCAGAACCATTAAGGTGCAGATTTCTCTGGTAGAGGCAGGTTTGAAGCGGCAAAGGGTATCAGTGAAGAAATTAAAAGTATAAGGCACATTGTTGAGGATCTTAAGTCTTAATCCAGTGCTCAAAGGGAAAAGTACCAGAACCAAAGACATCATGGAAGGCCTAGCGCGCAGAAAGGAATACAATCAAGGTTTCACATCAGCAGATTGTTCTTTCCATAGAGGACGAAGTGCCCATGCTGTCCCCATTCTATTCCGTGTTCCTAAGAAAATTCCAGCCTTGACAACAGTCCTATGCTATCAGAAGCATTTGTTACACAGTATGGCAGACCTTAGCATCATTATCCTACCTTTTTGTTTAGTTCACCAGAAGTACTACAGAATGCTATAGCAGAGTACATTAGAGACATACCTGGAGTAAATGGAAGCCTGATGAAGACCACTCTTTCATCCAAAGAGTACCAGAGATAAATGCTCAGAACTTAAAACAGAATGAGGCCTCGGCTCTCTTCCTCTTTCTGAGTTTTAATGCTTCATTTAGTATTTCACCTACCTCCTCCACTCTCTTCAGCTATAGAATTGATGAAGGAGCTCATTGTAAAGGTTGTTGATTAGTTATCACAGAATTTCAAGCTGTTTCTTTTGAAACATAGTCTCTATGTAAAGTTGTAAGATAGGCGGAGGAAGATGTTTTCAGACTAAATATCGAGCTATTGGTAATGTTGTACTTGACTGGTGTTTCTCTTTAATATGACAAGGACATTTATTTGGATCCTGATCTAAAGCAGTGGTGATTTTTTTCTATCTCTGTGTCCATTTTTAACTTGCAGTTCATTTCATTTCATTTCTACTGGCTTGCATCAGAAATCTGGCATAGGATTTACTCTTGTTAGGTACCCTATGTTTCTGCTCTCCTTGCCTTCAATGTTTTCTATCAAATGTGTTATCTAAGGGTTGAATTCTGTTAATTTAACCAGTGTAGTGGATGTCATTGCCAGTTAGCTGATGTATGAATTAATGAATCAGTTCTTAGATGTTCTTGTTAGGATTTAATTGAATGAATTTGGAACACTGGGAGGTCTAGAACTCTGTCTCTGTCTCACTAGGATCCTTTTCAATTAATTGAACCTCTCTAAGATCCATCAAGTTGGAGGACGAAGCATTAAGAGTTAAAAGTCTCTCTCTAATCTCAGGTCTTTAACTTCGTGCCCTAAATCTTGATTGTTTCCTCCTCTCTTACCATTTCATGCCACTCTATCATCTTTAAGATCCAATGCTTTAGATAACTAGCCCAACTAAAAGCCTACACATTGAATAGCAAGTAAACCCTTTCCTGACTCCATCGCCCAATTGTCTTGAATGTTTCCTAAAGTATCTCTCCTTTGCCTAAAATCCTCTTGCTCATCCTTGTCTTATATTGAACCCTTCTTTCCTGATAACCAACAACCAAACAAGCAAACCCGAGCCTTATAACTAGCCTAATATCTTGACACTGAGCTTCAAAGACATAAAACCTTTGCTGATATAGAGAGATCCCTCTCTGGGCCCAGGAGGGCTAGATCCTTAGGTCTGAAAGTGGTTCTGATGTTGTATCATCTTTTGGTCTTGCCAATCTCGCCAAAACATGGGAACCCCAACATAATGGCGACTCCACTGGGGAATATCTGAGAATCCATAACTGATAACATTGGTCTATCTCCCATTGTCGTCACAGCATAATGGCGACCATATTGGGGAAATTCTGAGTTTTTCTCACCTTACTACATCATAAGAACCTCAGAAACCTATAATCTCTGGTTAGGTTGGCAGTTAAACATTCCTATTCACAAATCAACCTCTATACCATTTTTTGTGTTCCCCCACACTCTTAGACAGAGTCTGGACAGGGCCATGTAGCCTCCATATCTCTCACTCTTTAAGAGGTGACATATTTGGTAAAAGCCCTCCCAGTCAATCTCTGGTTAGAGTTCACTGTGTTTTCAGGATATCCTTGGAAAGGGACATCTCATAAGCACTGTGGTGGACAGTGTACCCCCCAGAAGCATCCTAAACCTTCCACCTGGTGACTCCATAATTCCTAAATGATTTAAAGACTCCACTGGTGATCAGTAGGCCTGCTGATTATCTTGGTTCACATTAGACTCCACTGGGAGACTAAAGCCCATTACAACATCAGCCATAATATAAGTAACAAGTAGGGTTAAGCTGCTTGGTTAGAAAACAACATTCTTGCTTCAAGAACCATTCACACAAGAGCTTATCCCAACCCAAAACCCCCTAAAATAGTTGACAACCCCAAAAGCATCCTCAAGAGATCTCCTACACCTAAACACTCAACTATTTCTAGCCACATCCATAGAGCTAACTCTACACCAGAAGACTTTACAGCTCAATCAAACCCATTTTTTGACCTAGACCTACCAAATAAACTACCAAGTACTAGGTCATTCAGTGTTCTAGACCAGCCAGACCTTGAACTTCCTGGTTCACCACCTCAAAGTGGTAAACACATTAGGGACAGATAGACCCCTCCAACTACACCTCCTAATATTCGCTTCATTCAAAACTTGGGGCTCTGCCACCCTAAATCTGCTCATCAGTCTTCTGTTGGTCCTAGTATCCCTGTCATCCATATACCAGCTGCTCAAGCCAACCCTTTACCTCGTCAAAACCTCATCATGATAGCCTGGTATGCACCTCTGGTTTTACCCCAGCCTCTAGTACCCTTACCAAATGATTATCAATCAAATATCCCACACTTCAATACAAAAGAGTCCACCACAGCTCAGCACCATGTAGATAGAATGGAAGATTCTTTTGACTACATGGAAATAGATGATGGTACAGTCAAAATGAGAATCTTTTCCCAGAGCTTAGGAGGTGATGTGAGGAAATGGTTCAAAATCCTACCTCCTAATAGTATCCAAGACCTCCCAGCTTTATATCAGACCTTCATAAACAAATGGGAAGTTAAGGCCAACCCTCTCCAAATCCTAGCAGAATACAAGAACCTGAAAAGAAACGTAGGAGAGAGTGTCCAGGACTACTCTATAAGGTTTAACAGTGTTTATAATGCTCTTCCACCACACATGAAACCTCCCCAAGGTATGGTTCTAGTAAAATACCCCGAAGGCTTGGATGCTGATATGGCCTATCAACTTAGGGAGAGGGATTAAAACACATTGGAGGACATGCAAAAGGGAGCAATGAGTGTAGAGGCAAATCTAATTGAGAAGAAAGCCAGATTGAGAGCCGAGAAAAGGGTAACATATAGAGATGACAATATAGCTTCCACATCTGACCCCAATTATGACCGCATATCCAAAAACATGGAAAAGCTACAACAGATGATGGAAAAAATGGTTGTCACAGTTAGTAACCAAAACAGAAACCAAAACCATAACCAAAACCAAAACTTTAGAAGAAACAATGCCACTCCCAACAGGCAAAGAGAATCAGATCAGCAAGTTATTCCCCCTATTTCAAGAGAAATTTCTTAATGAAGATGAGGGAATCATAGAAGAGTCTGAGGGGACCTCAATAAACATGTTTGAAACATAGGATTCAATCCAAAACTTTTCCATAGAAGGAGATCAGCCCTCACCCTCGTCTTGGGATGAGGAATGGTTAGGATCTGAGGATTACAGGTTAGGATTTGAAAATTCCATGATGCAGGTTAGAGAACAATATGAACTTAGAAGCAAAAGGAGCCTAGACACTTCAAAACCAAAATCTTCTGAGGTCACCATCAAGAAAAGGCCTGAGAAAACTTCTAAAGTGACTGCTGAAAGTAACAAATCAGCAGCTGGGAGTTCTAGGAAGAAAAAAGAAAAAGACAACCAAAACAACTGATAAACAGGGTCAGCCAACTACCAGCGCTAGCACCGCAGTTAGTGCTCCTGATAAAACAATTTCAAACATTGTACATAGTGAGAATCAACCCACTGATTTTGCCACCAAGGTGGTGGCTAATAAAACAGAGGTGACCATTCCAAAGAGTCAGTCCACTTTCAATTTGGAGAGTGAGATTGCAAAAATTAAAATCACTGTCCCACTCTCTGAGCTGGCCACTCAGGATGTATATAAAGGAAAAATTTTGAAAGCATTAAATTTAGGTGAGAATAGTGACACTGTAAATCTAAGTGATGATCAACTAGCCCTTATGTTTGGCCCAAAGATAGAAGGAAAGTCTTAGGAAGGGGTAGTGCCCCCTTTTTATAGTAGTCTTAATATCCATGATAAGATCCTCCACAATGCAATGCATGACTCTGGGGCCTCACACAACCTGATGCCTAAGATAGTTATGGAAATATTAGGCCTAGAGATAACTCGACCCTATAAATATTTATATTCATTTGACTCTAGCAGAGTAAAGTGTCTGGGCCTAATCAAAGACATGTGTGTGAGCCTTACCCAGATTCCAACAAAATGTATGGTCATGGATGTTGTAGTGGCAGATGTGCCACCCAAGTATGGCATGTTATTATCAAGATCATGGGGATCCAAGCTGCAAGGTAAAATGCAGATGGATGGGGCTTATGCCACAATCCCAGTCTTTAGCCAACTAAGAAGATTGTATAGAGAGGCACAAATAAAATTCCTGGTCAGTAGCCCCGAAAAGCCTGAAAATTCACCTTTATACTCTATACATATAGACCTTGACTCCTTCATCCTTTGTAATGATGAATCCTTAGAGGGGTCAGAGTCCAAAAACAGAGATAAAAACAAGAAAACAGAGCCCATGGACTTTAACATAATGGCTACTCTAGACTCGGAGGAGAGCGATGTAGAAAATTTTGAACAGTGCACTGAAACAAAAACTAAGAGTAAACCAGAATTAGAATGCAGTCAAATGATTGGTCAGTCTCCACAAGCTCATACACCACATCAAGAACGAAATGATGGTAAACCCGAGAATGAAACTTTATGGGAAATGAATTTCGATGGGTCATGCACCAAGAGAATTGCTGGAGCAGGGGTGTGGCTACATAACACAGAGAGTGGCTACATAGAGAGCCATGCCTGTAACCTGCACTTCAAGTGTACAAATAATATTGCAGAGTATGAGGCTCTTATCCTATGCTTGAATTTTTCGAAGAAAATAGGAGCCCGTAGGATAACTGTCCATGGAGACTCTGAGCTAGTCATTAAACAGGTGAATGGTGAATACACAGCAAAACATCCCAGGCTGAGAGTGTACAGGAATGACACTTTGGATTTATTGAAAACCTTTGTAGAATACGAGCTGGTGTTTGTCCCTAGGATTCAGAATGCAATTGAAAATGGATTAGCCTGCATGGCTAGTTCGTATCATAAATCTCCCAGTGACCAACAGATCATCATTCAGACCAAATTTAGACCTGCAGTGCTGGATAATGAAAAATATTGGCAGGTCTTTGAGGGCGATAAACAGATTGAATATTTCCTGGTAGGCATAAACGAGTTTGAATTTTCTAATTTAGACTATAAATCTGACAGTAGCTGCCTAAGTGAAGAGTCCTCAGATGAGGAAGAAACACCCTGTAACATAGAAATAAACACTTTAAACGAACATATTGGAAATCTAAACGAAAAATGTGAAAACACAGATAGTGAAGAAGTAGAGGTGCTGCAGGCCAAAGATAAGAACATACCTCAAGGTCTAGCACCTTTAGAGGACCTTTTTGACTTTGATGATGTAGCTAAAAAGCCCACTATAGAACACTCAGATTCTGAGATGGAGGAATGCAACATAGGCACTGAAGATAAACCCAAGGTGATCAAATTGGCTAAGTCCCTGCCTGCAAACATGAAAAATAAATACATCGACCTATTCAAGGAATTCATTGATGTGTTTGCTTGGAGCTATGAGGACTTAAAGGCCTATGACAAAAACATCATACAACACAAAATACCCTTGAAAGCAAATCAGAAGCCCTTCAGACAGAACCTTCGCAGGATAAACCAAAAACAATTTCCTGTAGTAGAAAAAGAGATTAAGAAGATTTATGAGGCAGGCATAATTGTGCCTGTGAGGTTCTCTAATTGGGTATCAAACCTAGTGGTTGTAAGGAAGAAAACAGGGGAGATCAGGCTATGTATTAATTTAAGGAATCTTAGTAGAGCCTCACTCAAAGACAATTACCCTTTGCCAAAAATGGAACACATTCTTCAGAGGGTAGTAGGCTCAAAAAGGATCTCCCTTTTAGATGGTTTTTCAGGTTACAACCAAGTTTTAGTAATCCCAGAAGACCAACTCAAGATAAACTTTACCACTCCATGGGGCACCTTTATGTATGTTAAAATTCCCTTTGGACTGATGAACGCTGGTGCAACCTTCTAAAGAGAAATGGATATAGCTTTTTCAGATGAAATAGGACACTTCATTGTCATCTATCTGGATGACATAACAATATATTCCAAGACTAAGGAAGAACACCTAGAACATCTGAGGAAAGTGTCTGAAAAATGTAGAAGGTTCAGTCTGTCATTGAATCCTAAAAAGACTGTATTTGGGCTACAAGAAGGAAAACTTCTTGGCCACATCATATCTGAGAAGGGGATTAGGATAGACCCACAAAAAGTTGAGGGAATACTACAAATCACACACTCGAGGAATATCAAAGAGTTACAGTCCTTCATTGGGAAAATTAACTTCCTTAGGAGGTTTATCCCCAACTTAGCTGAACACCTTAGGAATATGACTAACATGTTGAAAAAAGGTGTAGGAGTTAAGTGGACTATTGAGGCTAAGAAATCTTTTGAATCAGTGAAACTTGCACTCACCCGGGCTCCTGTTTTGATTAGTCCTGATTTCTCAAAAGATTTCCTCGTCTTTTCATTTGCCTTTGAGCACACAATAGTTGCAGTTCTGCTGTAGAAAAACCCAGAGGAAATGGAACAACCCATTTATTTCTTCAGCAAAGCACTCAGAGATGCACCCTTGAAATACAACATAATGGAAAAACAGGCCTATGCTTTGGTTAAGGCCTTGAAAGACTTTAGGGTGTACATACTGCATTCCCACACCATAGCCTATGTGCCAAATATAGTGGTTAAAGACATCTTGTCCCAAGACCCGGATGGGAAAAGGGGCAAACGGATTGCTGTAATCCTAGAGTATGACCTTGAGATAAAACCCACCAAACTGATCAAAGGTTAGGGCTTAGCACAACTAATGGTTGAATCAAATCTACAAGCCCTTGACATTAACATGGTAGATGCCTTGGATGAGCAGCAGGGATTGCCTGATCCCACTGTTGAGGAGAAGTTTCAGAGCTCTCCTTGGTATTCTGACATTCTGTATGTGCTTACACACCTCAATGCCCCTCCTGAACTATCAAAGACCAAGGCCAGATTCTTAAAGCTAAAAGCCAGAAGCTATTGCATAATGAATGAAGGATTATACTGGAAAAATGCAAATGGCCTATTGCTTAAATTTGTTCCTGAGTCTGAAGTAGAAAGGATTAAACAAGAGTTCCATGCAGGAGAGTGTGGAGGCCACCTGAACTGGAAAGCCATTGCAAACAAAATACTCATAGCTGGCTACTATTGGCCTACACTCTTCAATGATATCCATAAGATGATAATTACCTGCCACAAGTGCTAGATTTTTGAAGGCAAAAGAAAACTCCTTCCCTTACCTCTACAACCCATCACTGTTGAAGGTCCCTTTATGCAATGGGGCCTAGATTTCATAGGAGAAATTCACCTAGCTTATTCTGCACAACACAAATGGATCTTAACTGCCACAGACTACTTCACTAAGTGGATAGAGGCCATACCTACTAGGAATGCCACAGATTCAATCATCATTAGGTTCCTAGAAGGTCATATCCTCTCTCAGTATGGCTGCCCAAGGAAAATAATCACTGATAATGCTGTTGCTTTTGGATCCAAGAAAATGGTTGATTTTTGTCATAGGTATCGAATAGCACTCGATCATTCAACTTCCTAATACCCATAAGGAAATGGTTTAGATCAATCATCAAACAAGAGCCTAGTGGCCATCATCAAAAAGCTGCTGGAAGAGAACAAAAAGTCATGGCATAACAATTTAGTGCATGCCTTGTGGGCCGACAGGCTTACAACAAAGAAGTCCATTGGCATGTCACCATATCAGCTTGTCTATGGAATAGAAGCAGTGTTTCCTACCAGCCTTGGAATACCAGTGATTAAACTTGTCCAAGAGATTCAAACAGAAGAAGATAGCATGGTGAGGAGAATAAGCCAAACAATTCATCTCCAACAAACAAGGGAAGAGGTCTATAACAGAGCTCTAAAGGTTCAAGAGAATATAAAGAAGTTATTTGACAAAAGAACCAAAGTTTCTGATTTCAAAATTGGAGATAAAGTTCTGAAGTGGGACTCAAGAAGAGAAGACAAAGGAAAGCACAGCAAGTTTGACAGTTTGTGGCAAGGTCCCTACATCATCCAGACCACTGTGGGCCCAAATGCATTTTTTCTACAAGAACTAGATGGTACAGAGTTGTTTGGGGGTCTTGTCAATGGAAGGATGCTCAAGCACTACTTCTACTAATTTCCAATTTCCAGTTTCCATTTCCATTGTAAATACCATTGCTGTGTTATGTTTCAAGAAAAAAGAGAAAATGTTCCAAAAAACAGAAAGAAAGGAGAGGTTCAGACATGCTCAAAACATGAACTTCTGAAGTGCAAAATATTGGCTCTAATATGATCAAAACCTGAGCCAAATAAATAAAACAGCTAGTTCTAACATGTGCAAAATCTGAACCAGCAGGCAAAGAAAGGGATCAGCTCTAACATGCCAAAAACTAGAGCTGAATGAAGAAGAGAAAGTGACTCTAACAAGCTCAAAACTTGAGTCACAAAAGAAAGAAGGATGCTTCAAAATTTCAGATTTCAAACCTTCAAAATTTTGTTCGCAATTTTCTGCAAGTTTTCGTCCATGTGCAACTGTCTTTATGCCTTGGATCTACAACAAAGTAGACTGTCTAATCCTAGTTTGACTGTTTTTAAATTCCTGTTGTAGAATGTAGAGAAGAAATCTGATGGACAGTTTAATCCCAGCAAACGTTAGATTAGGTAGAGAAACATATGAGACCAATAGCTTAATCTAGTCTCATGGAGCAATAAGGGTAGAAATAGGATAGGTTTATTTTCTTGTTTGTAAAAAAATAAAAAATAAATGTAAAGGGTCTGCTAGTTCAAATGCACCCTAGAAGAAAAAATGCTAGGATTGTAGGATGGGTAGGTAGTTTGTTTGGGAGATTTTTTCTGCTAAATTGATGTCTTCACTATTGTGGCAGCTGAAAATCAAAGAAGAAAGGTGGCTCAGGCAGTAGGCATCTGGCCTACACCAAAGATCATTTTCTAAATTCTTGACTCCTTCAAGAAGAAGCCATCCCCATGTGGAGCCACTGTTAGCCCCTTATAAATTTCTTGACAAGAAAGAAGGGGGGTTAAATTATTTTCGAGCCTTCAAGGAATGCATCTCCCCTAAAGACACATCATCCTTGAAAGCCTCTTCATGCCCTCTGCCCTGTGTTTTATTTCCACTGTTGTATCCATTCAAAGGGTCTCACTGATTTCAAAAAATTGTGCTCCAAAAGCCCTACATTTGACCCTTGTATCCCTGCAAAACACCCCATTTTAACCCTTTTTCCCCCCTTGTCAAATTTCCCCCAGTCTTCCTAAATCCTCCCAAAATCCCCCTTAAACCTTCTAAGCCACTTTTTCCCCCTCTCAAAGCTCATAAAAACCATTATTACCTCTATCGTTACCTTTCCCTGGCCATGTATTTCATTGAAAATGGCCCAAAAACCCATTTTCCACATTATGTGGGCTTCGCACCTTTCGGCCCTAGCCCTTCACCCTTTTCCTCCACGTGACCCAGAGCCAAGACCAGGCGCCAAGGCAGAAGGTGCTTATCGCAGATCTGTATCGGGCACATTATCAACCGTCTGATCAACCCGTCGATCCGACGGTCCGTTTTTCACCCCCCGGTGGTCCCCACGCCCGAGTATTGTGAAAAACCACCGGTTTATATCGCATCGCGTTTGGAGGTTGAGTGGTTTTTCCCCATTTCATAGTGATTCCATTTATCGAATGCCACATGTCCAGAGCACTGTTTGAAAATGGCCCCCCCATCGCGCATTAAAGTTCGTCATTTTCCCGAGCGCGATATCGCTATACACTGTTTGATCTACGATCGTCCATCCAACGGTCATCATGCCGCAAAGATGCACGGGAGTTAAACCAAGGCAACCGTACCCCTGGCCCATTGTCCATCACCCTTTGCTGCATTTTCAACCGTCGATCTCCTCCTGAGATCGGACGGTCTAGATTTAACACGCGCTCGCCATTGACTCAGTCCTGCCACATCGCCCATTCCACATGTTTAATCCCATTTTCTTCCCGTCCCTTCATATATTCCATTCATAGGTCAAAGTTCAATGTTTTACATTAAACTATCTGTCTCGACGTCTTCCCATGCATCTCTCGCTGATTCATGTTTCTCCTCCAAAGTAACCGTTGTATTCATCGTCTACATCCATGCCACGTTGCCATTTTTGCAGACAGCCACACCACCCTCCCCATGCATGTTTTTCTTAACATAGTTTCGTGTTTTGTAGGGTTTCAGATGGCAATGAGCCGCCATGATCCACAGTCCCTGTCATAGTGACAGAGAACGTAGGAAAGGACCATTTTTCAGGGATTGAAAATGTGGAGAAAACTTGGGAAGGAGCCATGACAGGATGTGCATTCAAAGAACAGGGTTAAACTCTGTCAAATCTTCCAGAACCATTAAGGCGCAGATTTCTCCGGTAGAGGCAGGTTTGAAGCGGCAAAGGGTATTGGTGAGGAAATTAAAAGTATAAGGCACATTATTGAGGATCTGAAGCCTTAATCCAGTGCTCAAAGGGCAAAGTACCAGAACCAAAGACATCATGGAAGGCCCAACACGCAGAAAGCAATACAATCAGGGTTTCACATTAGCAGATTTTTCTTTCTATAGAGGACGAAGTGCCCATGCTATCCCCATTCTATTCCGTGTTCCTGAGAAAATTCCAGCCCTGACAATAGTCCTATGCTATCAGAAACATTTGTTACACAGTATGGCAGACCTTAGCATCATTATCCTACCTTCTCGTTTAGTTCACCAGAAGTACTACAAAATGTTGCAGCAGAGTACATCAGAGACATACTTGGAGTAAATGGAAGCCTGACGAAGACCACTCTTTCATCTAAAGAGTCCTAGAGATAAATGCTCAGAACTTAAAACAAAATGAGGCCTCGACTCTCTTCCTCTTTCTAAGTTTTAATGCTTCATTTAGTTTTTCACCTACCTCCTCCGCTCTCTTTAGCTATAGAATTCATGAAGGATCTCATTGTAAAGGTTATTGATTAGTTATCAGAGAATTTCAAGCTGTTTCTTTTGAGACATAGTCTCTTCGTAAAGTTGTAAGATAGTCGGAGGAAGATTTTTTCAGACTAAATATCTAGCTATTGGTAATGTTGTACTTCACTAGTGTTGCTCTTTAATATGACAAGAACATTTCTTTGGATCCTGATCTAAAGCAGCAGTGATGTTTTTCTATCTTTGTGTCTGTTTTTAACTTGCAGTTCATTTCATTTCATTTCTACTGGCTTGCATCAGAAATCTGGCATAGGATTTACCCTTGTTAGGTACCCTATGTTTTTGCTCTCCTTGCCTTCCATGTTTTCTTCTAAATGTGTTATCTAAGGGTTGAATTCTGTTAATTTAACCAGTGTAGTGGATGTCATTGCCCACTAGCTGATGTATGAATTAATGAATCAGTTCTTAGATGTTCTTGTTAGGATTTAATTGAATGAATTGGGAACACTGGGACATCTAGAACTCTATCTTTGTCTCACTAGGATCCTTTTCAATTAATTGAACCTCTCTAAGATCCCTCAAGCTGGAGGCCGAAGCATTGAGAGTTCAAAGTCTCTCTCTGATCTCAGGTCTTTAACTTCGTGCTCTAAATATTGATTGTTTCCTCCTCTCTTACCATTTCATGCCAGTCTATCATCTTTAAGATCCAATGCTTTAGATGACTAGCCCAACTGAAAGCCTACACAATGAATAGCAAGTAAACCCTTTCCTGACTCCATCGCCCAATGGTCTTGAATGTTTCCTGAAGTATCTCTCCTTTTCCTAAAATCCTCTTGCTCATCCTTGTCTTATATCGAACCCTTCTTTCCTGATAACCAACAACCAAACAAATAATCAAACAAACAAACCCGAGCCTTATAGCTAGCCTAATATATTGACATTGAGCTTCAAAGACATAAAACCTTTGCTGATATAGAGAGATCCCTCTCTAGACCCAAGAGGGCTAGATCCTGAGGTCTGAAAGTGGTTCTGATGTTGTCTCATCTTTTGGTCTTGCCAATCTGGCCAAAACATGGGAACCCCAACATAATAAATAGGACAACTTGCAAGTTTGTTATGGAACTGTCACTATCTTTTTGTAAAAGATATTTTATTTTCCATAGAAAATTCCTATGATTTTTTAGGATATTTTGTATTACATTTTGTATAAATACTTCAACATTTGAAGTATTAGTGTGGAATAATTACTGAAGATTTCTATAGTCGGAACATTCTGAACATAAGGGTTTTTGTAAGTAAGCTCAAGTCAGAAGACTAGATTTCAAGGAATAAAGCATCATATTACTAGATTCATGTGTTGGGCCACTGAAGTGAAGTAATTTCCACCATTATTTGTCTATTTTCTTATGTTTCTCATCCATTCATAAATGTGTTCTAAATTTTAATGTGAAATTAGGAATTGTTATATCAGAATTTGTTAAAAGCACCTTGTTATTGATTGGTTTTCATTTAAATGTTTTCTGCTGATATCTAGACTAGGGAACCCTTAATTTCTCCCTAATTTTGACTGACCCCTACCTTTTCACTCCTTTTCTGGATCAAAGAATTATTAATTTCTCTTTATCCCTATTAAAGTCACTTCACCAATTAGCCTTTGAAGATCTTTATTGACTCTGGTATCTTTCCCTTTAAACATCTGACTTTAGATATTGATCCTGATCTATCTGCTTGACACATTGACTCTATCTACCCAATGGATTTCAGATTCACGGCTATCCATCTCATTAAGTGATTTTCCCACCAAAAACAATCAAAACCCCAACACCAATTTTCCCTACAGTGATAACATTGGCCACAATATTCTTCTTTCCCTAAGAGTGAGTTGTAAAGAAAATAAATTTCCTGCTTTAGGAAATCTTACTGCATTGTTTTGCAGTAGTCAAAGAGATGACAGGAGGCGTTACTACCTTCGGTATCCTATACAAGTTACTTCCCAAAGTAATAATAACAACATGAGGCCTATACTCATACACAACATGTCACCTCCACAAGTATGGTTAGCCCAATAATACA
Organism: Pinus albicaulis; assembly: GCA_034641835.2. Taxonomy (NCBI): domain Eukaryota; kingdom Viridiplantae; phylum Streptophyta; class Pinopsida; order Pinales; family Pinaceae; genus Pinus; species Pinus albicaulis. Next base: position 1,967,304,224 of record CM076578.1, on the reverse strand, counting down.
TTAGGTACATTAAGAGGAGCAACATCACATAATACCTCATCCGGGAATGGCTTGATGCTGTACAAAAGGAGACACTATTGGCGGATGCAGATATATATCCTTGGGTGAAGCCACCCGATGGTATACAGACGCAAGTGTGTTATGGTCGGTAGGCCGAGCCAATTCACAACCTCTATTTAAATGAGGTTATTTTGGCTTCCTCTATCGACAAGGAGTTGCAGTGGAGAACCCTTCACCCACATCTGCAAATGGAAGAGGCACTCGCCCTCCTCTGGATCCTCGGGATCCTCCCTTTGGATCTTGGTGGTGGAAAAAATGGCACCGGGATCCACATCAATGATTTGCTTCCCTTTGTCATTTCCTTTTTCTGGTTCTGACTCAAGATCATAAAATGCATCTAATTTGGGTGCCTTTAGTTCGGTCACCAACAACTGTTTGTCCCAACACTCGTTTGTGCTATGAGTGGGGCTGTTATGAAATTCACACCACTTCCCCGTTTCCTTCTTTGGATTTTTGGTTTTTTTCTAAGTCATCCAACTTTGGCCTTTTTCCTTGTTCTTTGGTTCAAGGGCACCTTTCCCTGGCTTCGGATTCGCAGATCCAAGGTCTCGCTTCTTCTACTTAAATTTATGCTCGATATTGGCAGCATAGCGACATGTCGTGCCAAGTGATGTAATGTCGAGGAACTCCATTTCCTCCTGAATGTGTCTGTGCAGACAACTACGGTACTTGAGCACCAAATGTATCTCTGAATCTTTAATACCCAACTTTGTTCGTAGAGTATGGAACAAATTCATTAGTTCGTGCACATCTTGATCCCTTTGTTGTCGTAGCATGGTCCATTGGATGTATTTCTCCTCATAGTTCCCCACGGGGTAATATTCTGTGTTGATGCCATCTTGGAACGAATTCCAAGTGGTTGTGCCTGAGAACAAAGAGGGTTCACCTTCATCCTCTTGGTCACAATAGGTTTCCCACCAGTATTTGACATGGGGAGCGGCTTTAAGGAGTGCAAAAATAATCTTTTCTCGATCGGAAAAATCATGGACCAAGAAATATCCTTCTAGAAAATTTAACCATCTATCTACGATGTCTGCATCTATCTGGCCTTCAAATATAGGAATTTCAAATTTTACCTGTACCTTGAAGGGAGTGGCACCTCCAGAGTGGTTTTTGGATGGAGATGCACCATAGGTGGGGGGTCATTTATGGATCTGAGAAAAGTTATCCATCACCGCGTTCCTTTGTTTCTCGAGGGCCTCCTCAAGCAATATTTTGATAGGATCTCCTACTCCCTCATCTTTTTTTTGTTTTTTCATGTGAGGTTGTCGGGGTTTGTGAGGTTGATCTTCCAAGGGCTCAACCAGATCAAGCCCTAACTCCTTATACCCTAACCACATTAGGGACATGCAAAGAAAAATACAGAAAGAGCATACCCTCTCTGATACCACTGATCCATATTTATGAAGGAACGCAATAAAACACAGAAATAGACATAAACACAGAGATGCAGCAGAAACAATACTTCATTTTATTAAAATCAAATGACTGCAACATGCTTACAGACATAATGGAAATAAAAATAGCTAGGGTGTTGGTCGCATATCCCTGAGAAGAGATGTGGCGGCTACAGACCTCTAAACTATGTTACAATGAGGCTCGAGGGCCTATTTATTATTTAGAAATAATGGATAACTCTAAACATCTACAAACCTAACCCTAGGAAATGAAGCGCCAAAACTATGGGCCTCATTTGGGTAAATTGGTGTTTCAACTTCCCGGGGACGTAACTTCGGCATACGATCTCTGTTTGACACGTATCATACCTCGTTAGAAAGATATATCTGAGGAGTAAAACTTTCAATGTGGAAAACATTGGTCTATGGATCTAGGTTGCTCCCTGGTTTCCCAAAAAACGTCGTTTAGGGCCTCAAAACATCTCCAGAAGTTTAGAACCCAAAAAACTGCTAAAATAGTAAGTTGTGCTGCAGCTTAAAAATTGAAAGAACTGATGGTGTGGGTTCAAATGGAATAGGTGGGTGACCACCAATATCCACCTGGATCATTAAGGCCCCAAAATGACTCTAGGAGTGCAGGACCCAAAAACCTGCTAAAAACAATAATTTGTGTTGAATGTGAAAAGTTGCAAGAATTGATGGTGCGGGTCCAAATAGAATAGGTGGGTTGCCACCGATATCCACCTGGATCAGTTTGTCGGGATATGAAGGCCTTGTAATGAATTGATCTCTCGTGTCTATTGTTATGAACTGCTAATAATCAGTTCTTGATTGTGAACAAGAATTGATGATCTGAAGAAGACTGCAAATTTTTTCAACTGGCGACTCCATGAAGAGGAAGAGGGGTTTCAAGACCTCATTCAACAAGGAGGAATCATAGATCTCCAACTGTGACTCTAGTTGTTGACCTAGAGAAAATTATCAAAGATGCTAAAGGAAAATAGAGATCAGTTGAAGCCACATCTCATTCAGTGAAGGAGGTACAGAAAAATTACATTCCAAAGAAAAAGGTACCTCTGTCTACTTTAGAATCTAAAGAGGTTTTAGTTTCAAAAATTATGTTGAAAAATATCAAGTGGAAGCTTCTCCTCTAGAAAATAAAGTTAATGTTGTTAACCTAGGCCCAGCTGAAGGTTTTTCTTACCCATCACCTAGTAAATCTGAAATAAGTACTATTGTAGTCAAAGAAGGAGAAACTAAATTTATAAGTGTTGAAAAGAAGCCAAAAGAGTTTCTACTAGCCGAAGGGGAATTAGAACAAGTATTGGCTATTACACCTTTCCTTGACAGGGATATTTTGACTAAAGAAGATTTCAAGACTATTTTAAATTTCCTTCAGACTCATCCTGAATACCAGTCTCTTGTCACCCCTTACTCCAAATCTAGTTGTTGGGTCATCTTCCTCTCATCCACTTAAAGAGACTGTACCTAAAGGTCTTACTTTTAGTTTATCTAATTTCCTTTCTTATAAAAATAAAGCTAAATTAAATCCATCCCCTCAAGAGACAACTTTAGATTCTGATTCTTCTACTAAAGGAGGATTCAAGACATCCTTTGTTCAAATTTTTGAAAACCCACTCTTCTTAGTTCCAAAGCTTGAAAAATTATCTCAAGACCCCCAATTTTCTGCTATCTTAAATCAAAATCATAATTCATCAATTGTAATTCCTATTTCTCAAAGAACTACATCAATTGTACATCAGAAAAATATGGCTCAACCTTCCCTTATAAGGATGCAGCAGATAATGGTTGCGAGATGTGTGCCACTTGTTCTCCCTCAACACATGCATGCACTTCCCCAAGGAGACTACTTTAAATATCTTCCAAAATACACTGGGAGGAAGAAGGAGTTTCCGTTGAGGAACATTTATTGGATTTCTATAGTTATGCTAACAATCAGGATATTGAACATGAAGATTTCTGGACAAGACTCTTTGTTCAGAGCTTGGATGGTGAACCTCGAAAATGATTTAGAAGCTTGGCTCCAAATTCAATTATAGGAATTGATGAATTAGAAGAGATATTTTTGAAGCATTGTGGTGATAGGAAAGACTATGTCTATTATCGTAATGAATTTGGAACTCTGAAGAAGAAGGCAGATGAGTCTTTAGCTAATTTTACTAAGAGGTTTAGTAATATTTATCAGAAAATTCTTGAAGAGATTAAACCTACTGAAACCATAACAATGATAAATTTTTCAAATGCTTTAGATTCTGAGTTTTCCTTATGGTTGAGGGTTGAAAAGCCACAGACACTGAAAAATATGCAAGAGGTTGTAATTGGAGTGCAGTCTAATCTCATGGCTTCTAATAAATTAAAAATGGAGGAAGAAAAGGCAGCAAAATACAAAAAGAAGTTGAAAGAAGAAAAGCCTTCTTCTTCTAAATCTCTTTCAGCAGAAGAAAATATCGATAAAATATCCAATTTGATCAAGGAACTTGCCTCTAAGATGTCAAAATTAGAGGTAGAAAATAAATCAGATGTAGGAGCCAATCAAAACGAAGCTAATATAAATCAAGCTCCCTTCAGGAGGCCTTTTCAACCCCAACAAATCTTACAATGCCCAAGGAGTAATATTTATGATCAAAATGTTTAGCCTGCTTTGAAAAAATTTTCTAAAGAAGAAAAACAAGGAAATGAGGAAGAAAATGAAGAAATAAACCATGTGGGAGAAAATTCACAGTCAACATGTTTGACATTGCATAAATATGAAGATAGATCAATAATTTGTTTGTTTTATGATGATATGAATGCTCAAATTTATGCACAGAATGATAAAAAACAGCAAGAAGTTCAAAACATAAATTACCCTTTGAGGTCAAAAGGTCATGTTCAGTAGCCTCAACAAAAATCAGATTCAGATAAACAAGCTACTATACAGAAAGCCAAGGTAAATGAGGTTCCTCCACCTCAAAATTCTGCTCCAATTATCAAAATTACAGCGTAAAATAAGGAATTAGTTCCAATTTATTTTATTTTCAAATCTGAATTGAATAAAATAAAAATTCCAGTTCCACTCTTGGAATTATTGAAAAATCCAACATTTAAAGAGTCTTTTAAGAGTCTGCTGCAGCCTGCTCTCACCCCTGATTCAGTCAACCTTGAGGATGAGCATCTCACCATTTATCTAGGTTGTTATGTCCAAGACCAAAATGATGATAACTCACCTCCTTTCTACCTTTCACTCAATATACATGACAAATTGTTGCATTTTCTATTAGATTCTAGAGTTTCCCACAATCTCATGCCAAAGAAAGTGATGGATGAATTGGGATTAGAGATCACCAAGAAATACCAATACCTTTACACTTTTTACTCCAAAAAATTCAAGTGTCTGGGAGTGATTAAAGATTTGGTTGTTTCCCTTACCTAACTGGCTATGAAGAGCTTAGTGATCGATATTGTGGTTGTCAACTATCCTTCTAGATTTGGGATGCTACTTTCCAGATCTTGGTCTAAGAAATAGGGAGGTACCCTCCAGATGGACATGCCATATGCTACCATCCCAATATTTGGAGGGGAATTCAGAAGGCTATATAGGGAAACTCAAATGGCCTACATCACTAGTGATTAGGAAAATCCATCAAACCATCCCATATATGTTGAAGAAAAGGAATTGTGGTCATCAATTATGCACCTTCCTATTGATGACAATAATTTCCAACCTGAATTAAGTGAAAATTGGAAATTTCAAAGTGAAAATGAGCAACATTCAGAAGGAGGAAAGATCTGGAAATTGTACTTTGACGGAGCTTCTTCAAGAGAAGGATCAGGAGCCGGTGTAGTCCTCATTTCTCCTAATCAGCAAAAGGTAACCATATCATACAAACTGAAATTTGCTACCACTAGCAACATTGTTGAGTATGAAGCACTTGTGTTGGGTATGAAGGCAGTGAAATATTTGGGAGTAGAACAGCGAATTGCCTTTGGTGAATCAGAGTTGGTGATTAAGCAGGTGAGAAATAATTACCAAGTGAAAAATTCCAAATTGAAGAATTATAGGAATGAAGTTTTGGATTTGATTGAACATTACTTTTCAACATTTAATATAAATTTTTTCACTAGAGAATAAAATCACATTTTTTATTCACTAGCTATTGATGCTAGTAATTTCAAAGTTCCTCTAGATGTCAAGGCAGTCTATGATGTTCAAATAAAAAACATACCTTCAATTCCTGATAACATCAAGCAATAGCAAGTATTTGAGGATGACAGGGATATTCAGAAATTTTTAGAGTGTGTAGAAGAGTTTGCAAACATGCAAGTTGATGATGAGCAGGAAATTGTTGAAAACCAAAATAGTGGCCCTTTTAAGAAAACTATGGCTGGGAAGAACATTATATATCTGAAAACTAACTTTATTCCTAAGGGTTTGGTTCCTTTAGAAAGACTGTTTGATAATAATGATGTTCATCTCATGCCTGAAAGAAAGGTTAATGGAGAGAGCACGATAGAGGGTAACATTGGTACAAAATATTAGCCAATATTAGTCAAATTGTCCAAATTCCTTCCTATGGAAACCAAAAAAATATATATCACACTGCTGAAGGAATTTGCTGATATTTGTGCATGGTCTTATAGTGAGTTGAAAACATATAATAAGAGCATAATGGAACACAAGATCCCTTTTGAAAATAGATGCAAAGCCTGTAGCACAAAAAATAAGACACATCAATCCCATGCTGCTTCCAATCATTGAGAAAGAAATCAAAAAATTATGGGAAGCAAAGATTATTCTGCCTTTGAGATTTTCTGACTGGGTAGCTAATATAGTCCCAGTTCGGAAAAAGAATGGAGAAATAAGTATTTGTGTTCATTTTCGCAACCCGGACCGGTGCTCCTTGAAAGATAACTATCCACTGCCCAAGATGGAAAATATCTTGCAGAAAGCTGTAGGATCCAAAAGGCTGTCAATGATTGATGGCTTTTCGGGCTATAATCAGATTTTAGTTGACAGCGAAGATAGAGAAAAGACAACATTTACGATACCCTAGGGCACATTCATGTACAACAAAATGCCATTTGGTTTGATGAATGCAGGTGCAACCTTTCAAAAGGAAATGGATATTTCCTTTGCGGGAGAAAAGGAAATATTTGTGGTCATATATTTGGATGAAATCACAGTATATTCAAAATCTGATGAAGACCACTTGAAACATCTGAAGCAAGTTTTTGAAAAATGTAGAAAGTTTGGTTTGTCCTTAAACCAAAGAAAGTCATATTTTGTTGTCCAAGAAGGTAAGTTATTGGACATATTGTAACAGAAAGTGGCCTCTGTATTTATCCAGGAAGAGTAGAAGTTATTTAGAAGATTGGTTTGCTAAGAAATAAAAAGGAATTGTAGTCATTTTTAGGGAAAATCAATTCTCTGAGGTGTTTTGTTCCTAACTTTGTAGAGTTGATCAAGCATATAAATGTTTTGCTGAAAAAAGATGCAGAATTTAAGTGGCGAGATGAAGCAAATAATTCTTTTTTAGCAATTAGGTTCGCTTTGACTGAAGCACCAGTTTTGGTTAGTCCTGATTTTGAAAAGGATTTTCTATTTTTTTCATATGCTTCAGAAGAAACAATTGCAGCTATCTTATTACAGAATAACAAGGAAGGTTTGGAGCAGCCAATTTCATTTTTCAGTCGTGCTTTAAGGGATGCTAAATTGAAGTACAACTTGACTGAAAAAAAGAATATGCACTAGTTAAGGCTTTAAAGTCTTTTTCAATTTTATGTGTTGCATTCAAAAATAATTTCTTTTGTGTTTGATATCACTATTAAATATGTATTGCTACAGTTAGATATAAATGGAAAGAGAGGATGATGGCTGACCAAGATTATAGAATTTGATGTTGAAATCAAACCAAATAAATTGATAAAGGGTCAAGGCTTGGCTCACTTGATGGCTGAATCTAACTGCAAAGCTTTAAATCTAAATGTAGAGGCAACTGAAGGAGAATATGGACAAGGTATTGCTAATTATCCTGAAATATTCAATTCAGATTAGTACAGGGATATAGTGTACTTCTTGTTAAATTTCAATTGTCCACCTGAAATGGAGAAGTCTAAAAGGAGAGATTTTAAATTGAGAGCTATGAATTATTTCATTTTGGAAGACCTATTTACTGGAAGGATCCTGTTGGAGTCTTGTTAATATGCGTAGATGAAGAAGAATCCCAGGAGATTATCACAAAGATACATGCAAGACTGTGTGGAGGGCATTTGTATTGGAGAGCCACTGCAAACAAAATCTTAAGATCTGGCTATTATTGGCCAACTATTTTCTCTGATGTCTTTGCTAAAGTCAGGAGTTGTGTCGAATGTCAGAAGTTTGTTGGTAAACAGAAATTTCTACCATTACCTCTCATTCTTATTTCAGCTGATGTTCCTTTCTAGCAGTGGGGGCGAGACTTCATCGGTGAAATTCATCCACCTTCATCAAGACAACATAGATGGATTCTCACAGCTACATACTATTTCACTAAATGGATTGAAGTTGTATGAACCAAGAATACTAATGATACGATAATTATTAAGTTTATGTTGGAAAATATTATGTCAAGGTTTGGTTGTCCACAGAAATTAGTAACTGATAATGCAACATTTGGCCTTTAAATCTGCTAAGATGTACAACTTTTGTCAGTAATATGGGATTGAATTGACTCATTCCACCCCTTATTACCCTTAAGGTAATGGATTGGTCGAGTCATCCAATAAAATTTTGCTAATGATTATTAAGAAAATGTTGCTTGAAAATAAAAGGAATTGGGACACTCAGCTGATACATGCTCTATGGGAGGATAGAGTAAGTGGTAAAAAATCAATTGGAATGTCTCCAATTCAGCTTTTATATGGTACAGATGTTTTAATGCCTTTGCAATTAGCTCTTCCTATGATGAAGTTCCTACAAGATGAATTTGATCATGAAAACCTAGTTCAAAGGAGAATGCTATAGTTGATAGAGGCACACCAAATCAAAGAATCATTGCTGGAAAATTTTTAGAAGTTTTAGGCTAAAGTCAAATCTATTTTTGATAAAAGAGAAAATCAACAGTACTTTCAGGAGAATGATTTGGTGCTGCATTGGGATGCTAGGAGAGAATACCATGGAAAGCATGGTAAGTTCGACAATCTGTGGTTTGGGCCATTTAAAATTGCTGAAGTTTTGGAGAATAATACTTTTCTGCTCAAACATGCAGATGATGATCAGCTGACTGGAGGCCCAGTCAATGGTCATTTTCTTAAAATATTCTTTATTTAGTAAAGTCAGTTGAGTCACTCCATTGTAAATATCTGGTATGATGTGTCAATAAAATCCGTTCCCGATCGTACTTATGCCTCTATATATGGTTAGTCTTTAGTCCACTTAGTCAATGGTCAGTTCTAGTCGTAGTTTTCAATAAGTGTTTATAGTTTCAAAAAATTTTAATGCACTGAGCCTACAGTCCTTGAAGCCTCACAGGGAGGAGTTCATCCCCAATAGGAGCCACTGTTAGCACTACAATTTTTCCAAATATTTCCAAAGTATGGTCATCATTCTCCAAGGAATCAATCTGCCTTTTCAGTTTGATTATAAGATGAAAGTGTCATTGTCAAAGTGTAGTGGTGAGAAAATTTAATTTCCTACCTTCATTCATTTCATTTTCCCTCTTTCACCTTTCATTTTCCCAAAAAACCCAAAGTCTAGCCTCTCATTTCCCTTTTCAAAACCCCTTTTAACTCATTAAATCAAATTTTTGTAGTTAAAAAGCAACTCCACACACCCATCAATAGCCATATCATATTTCCTTTTTAACTTACCATATATTTCTTTTATCGCAATTTTTACCTGCACCACAACAAAATCTTGGTTATATCATATAATATATGATATAACTTACCGCACTTAATAAATATTGTGGACCCCTTACCTTTCATCATAATCGGCTCTTCCCAGGTTTAACTCCCGTTCATGTTACAATTGCCATCTCCTACAAAGCCCTCGAAATGTGATTTGCGGTATGGTCTAGGACTCATACTTCCCTTTGATATGCCTCAAATATATTATAAAGCCTTTTGTTTTCTTCAGGTGTCTTTTTATCATATTACCATGACTTAACAAAGTTTTCACTTTTTGCTTTGAAAAGTCGTTTAAAGGGTCCCACCTACCTTTTCGTATCGTATTTTCATAAATTTCACTTACCACATTCACTTCCACTCCCTCAAAACTTCTAATTTGTGATTTTCAGGCAGTCCCACTGTCTTTCATGACACATCCCTTCATCCACAATCCATATCACACTTCGTCAGTTTCAATATTTAGCTCTCGTGTTTCATAATAAAACTTTCAATGTGCGGTCTGTGGGCAACCCCACTGTTTGTTATACCACATCACCTCCACTCTCATCTCACATTGCACTTCGCGAGTTTTAACATTTAACTCTTGTGTCTCATACCAAAACTTGTGATGAGTGATCCGCGATCGGTCCCACTTCTTTGCCACGTCATCACCCCATCACAAATTGCATTTTCTCCCATTTGTGTCTTAAGTTTGAATGCTCTGACCCTGATTTGCGATTGTGATATATGTCTAAAAGTTTTTTTCCTCCCACTTATCATTCATCCCGCTCCACCTCTCCCCTACCAATTAAACCTTTTTCAAATGGTTTCTTTGTAATATCTCATAAAATGAACCTCCACCATTCTATCCAAAATGTTTCGGATTTTCCGCCATTACAAAGGGTTTTCCACCAAATAAAGAAAGGAATAGCGGTACAGTGGCAGAGTTTCTTTGAAACAATTTTCTATCACTACTCTCAGCACCAGCACATTTCTAAAAGGTACGAGGAAGCATTTAAGGAATAGCCAAATTCCATTTTCACTGTTTTTTACACTTTTTGTGGAGTTGGTTGCACCATAACAGAAGAGGAGTCTTCCCATAGACGGCCACATCATATAAACCACTCTGACTTGTTAGCCTTAATGATGTTTATTTTCATTATTTCATGGTACTCCGTATTAAATTTTTAGATAAGCCTCACCTCTTGTACAAGGTTGTAATGACTGTTGAAACAGATTTACCTTTTTATGTGGAATATGACAGTATCATATTTTGTATATATATGCCAAACTGATATGAAGTCAGAGTTGGTTGGTGGTTATAGAATTTTTACTTATATGAACTATAATTTTTTTTGTGAACGAAATGGAATAATACTACTGAGGACTTATTAACAGTTTTTTGTGTGTATTGTCTACTTTACTTGTGTTTCCATATCTCCTTTCTTCCAGTTCTAGTTTGCAAATCATCATATTGTTATGTGTTTTTATTAGTCTCTTAAGCTTGTTATGTTTTTTATCAGTTTTTGTTAGTCTCACACAGTGACCAGTCCTGATAAAATATATATTATAATAGTGGAAGGGCATCTCTCATGATACTTAATCTTCATGATATTTCAGTGAGAATCTTGTTAGACTAGAAATAGATTTCTCTCAATGGAATATTTTCAAACTGATAATTTTGTGAATTTCTACTAAATCACCAGATTTAGGTTTTACAGACCTACTGATTCTTCTCTCATCTTACATTTTTCTCTCCTCATAGACTATAAACTTGCACCTTGCTACCACATCAAGTTACACTACCCTCATTAGTAGAATTGTGGATTTAACTGAAATCTCTTTTCAATGAATCAAATTTTGTTCCACCTACCAATCTCACAAAAAAAATCATTAAATTTCTTTGTAGTTTAAGATGTGTTTGGTCAGTTGCTTGCTGTAGTCCAAGTGATGATTCCCCTGCCAACACTATCAAAGGTATTTTTGACTCTATTTTGTTATTGTTGATGATTATTGTACACTTCCTCTCTTTTTTCCTATAGATAAATGAGCTATTTTATCCTCCTTTGGATGGCATTAGGTTCTTCTTCAAGCCCTTGCAACAAATTCATTACTGGAACTCCAAGAGATGTTGGGAAAATTGCTTCAGCTCCATATACTATCTCATAAAGAGATGTACCTATATATCTCTTAGCAAAAATTATATCAGCCCACAAAGCAAACTTTAACTTAAAATGCCATGATCTTCTATTCTCTTTCAAGACTTTCTTGATGACCCTAACTATGCTTTTATTTGAAGATTCAGCTAAGCCATTACCTTGAGGGTAATATGATGTGGAATGACCAATAATGATATGATATTGACAACGAAAAATAATCAATTCTTTAGATTTGAAATCTTGATCATCATCAGTAATAATATTCATGGGACAACCAAACCTTGACAACATGTTGTTCTCCATAAATTGGATGATGACTGCATCTGTAGCTTTTCTTGTAGGGATCGCTTCAATCCACTTGGTGAAGTAAGCAGTGGTTGTCCAAATCCAAGAATGTTGTCCTAAGGATGCAGCGTGTATTTTTCCAATGAAATATAATTCCCATTGCTGGAAAGGAGCTTCAACATATATTGGTTTCATGGGTAGAGGTATCAACTTCTTTTTCCCATCGAAAATTTGGCATTCATGATAGGAATCAATCTTTTTGTAGATGTATTTGAACATATAAGGCCAATAATATCCTGCTCTAAGTATATTATTTGTTGTGGTCTTCCAATAATGGTGTCCTGCACAATATCCTTTATGAAATTCATCAATAATCTTTCAGCCTCCTCTTCTAACAAGCAATTTAAAAGAATCCCACCAGTATCCCTCCAATATAAATTCTTATTCAAAATACATTACCTTAAAGAATTCATCTTTACAAACTTGGATTTGGACTTGGTTAACTGAGGAGGAGCTTTATGATGCTTCAAGACAAAAATTACATAGATGTACCACTCAGACATAGTGAATTTTTCTTCAATATGAACCAATTCTTCTTCTTCAATCACTTCTGAAATTTCTGCAATGAAATCCATGTCTAGGCACTCAAAATTTGATTGTACCATCAATTTTTCCAGCCCTTGACCATTTACCAACTTGGTAGGATTGATATTTATATAATATTATAACAAAGTGGAAATCCACTTACCTCTTTTTCCATCAGGATTAGCTTGGGTGAATATGTCTTTCACCACAGTATTAGGCACAAATGCTATAATATGAGAATGTTGAATATAAATTATGAAATCTTCATGTGCCTTTAATAAATCATATGAATGTTTCTCCATGATATTATACTTCAATTCATATTTTTAAAGTGTTCTACTGAAGAAATAAATAGGTTGCCCATTTCCTTACTGCCTTTTCTACAATAATACCCCAGCAATTGTATGTTCAGAGGTGAAAGTAAAAACAAGAAAACATTGGGGCTTGGGTGAGGGCCTTCTTGATATCTTCAAAAGATTTATTCCTTTGTTGCATACTTAGCATCAGACTCTTTCCTAAACATCTTGATAATATGTTTGAAAATTTCAACAAAATTAGGAATAAATCTCCTAACAAAATTGACCTTACCGAGAAACTATTGGATATCTTTTCTGTTTCTTGGCAACTCTATTTTCTATATGGAAGCGACCCTAATTGGATCAATAATTATTACTTCCTTTGATATAGTGTGTCCCAACAACTTCCCAGTAGTAAAAGAAAAAAAACTTCTAGTATGATTAAGAGAAATACCAAATTTTCTGCATTTATGCAGAATTTTCTCCAAGTGTTTAAGGTGTTCTTCCTACCTCTTTGAAAACACAATGATGTCATTCAAGTAAACCACCATTGATCTATATTTCTCTTCAACAAATGAAATGTTTATTTACCTTTGGAAATTCACCCCTGCATTCATGAGATGAAAAGGCATTTTGGCATACATAAATGTTCCCTATGGCGTGGTGAAGGCAATTTTCTCTTGGTCATCTGGATGCACTAATATCTAATTACAACCTAAGAAACCATCAAGCATAGACATTCTCTGAGATCCAACAATTTTTTGTAGAATTTGATCCATCTTTGGAAGAGGATAATTGTCTTTGAGAGATGCTTTATTCAAATTTTTGAAATCAATGCATATCCTAATATCACCATTATTCTTCCTCACAGGTACCAAATTAGAAAGCTGCTGAGAAAACCTGAAAGGGATAATAATTTTTGCATCAAACAACTTCTTAATCTCCTTTTCAATCATGGTCATGAGAAAAGGATTGATTCTTCTAAATTTATATTTAAAAGAATTTTCATTCTCTTTGATCGGGATGGTATGTTGAATAATGTTGGGATCATATCTCTTCAATTCTTCATAAATCCATGCAAAAAAATTAATATACCTCTTCATCATATCCACATATCTTTTTCTCACCTCTAGAGAAATAAATTTTGATAACTTAACCATCTTGGGAATTTATATGGTGCCAAGGTTGCAACTTTCCACCTCTTCATCATCAACCTTCATCTTTGGGAACTTAAAAACATCATTCTGATCAAAATTCTCAAGGGGTATTAAACCTTTGGGAATGCATTTATTCTTCAGTTGAAGGATATCTGGATGGGCTTTAGGTTCAGCAAACATGTTCTGTTGATCCACTTGGATGTTTTCAAATTCCTCTTTCACCTCAAGGAAATTTTTAGCCTGCTGATCACTATCAAACACTTTCCAATTGATAATAATGTCAGGGATAGCTGGTCTATGCCTAACCTAAACTTCATAACTCTTTCTAGAATGAGAAGGAATGAAAAAAAAAGCTGGTCGAAACAGCTAAATAATGACTTATGGAATTCAGATTTCTAGATTTAATGGTGAAATTGTGCTATTTGAAATTTTCAAGCAAATCAAGGATCAGATTTATAAAAGCTCTCATTCAGACATCCTTAGTTTGATAATACCCTTCTACTTTCTTGATCACTAATTCAGAATCACCACAAATTGATACTTTCTTGGTGTCTAACACTTTCAAAGCTTCTAGACCCAAAATTAGAGCTTCATATTCAGCCATGTTGTTTGTACAATCAAAGTTTAATTTGTAAGAGAAGAAATCACTGTCATCACCAGGGATGATAATACATGTGCATGCACCAGCTCCTTCTCTTCCAGCAACGCCATCAAAGTGAAAATTCCACCATCCTTCTTCATTTTCATTCATAAATTTATGATTTTCTGCTTGCTCATTTTTTTAATTTGCTAATTTTTTGCCTCATCAGTGACCTCATCGAACAAAATGGAAGATCCAAATTCATTCTCTATTGCAGGAAAATTTTGTGGTTTATTCTTTCTACTCACCATATAAGCGATAATACTCTCTTTGTACAACCTCCTCTACTCACCAAAGACTGGAATGGTGGCATAAGTCATATCCATCTGCATAGTTACTTTAATTTTGGAGGCCTAAGATCTACATAGAAGCATGCCAAATTTTAGAGGAATATTAGCTACAACTATATCCATTAACATTATCTTAGTAGGCACTTGAGCAAGGCCAACAACCACATCTTTAATGAGATAAATGCACTGAACTCTCTTGGAGTCAAAGGAAAACAAATCTTTAGAAGGTCTATTAATGTCTAAACCCATTCTTTCCATGATCACCTTAGGCATCAAATTGTTGGAAGCTCCTGAATCTAACATGGAATTATGCAAGGTCATGTCATGGATGTTCAAACTCACATAGAAAGGAGGAACATGTTCATTCTATTCATCTTCTACTCTTGGTCCTAGAAAAATGCTAGGATTATATTCTTGCAGATTTAGAATATCTGAAGATCTGGGGGTCTGGGCTAAGTGTTAAGCATATTAAAAATTTGGCTTCTATACTCAGTGACCTTAATTATTTCTCCAAAGGGAACTTTAATTTTTATTTTTGAAATCACATTTTCAAGATTAAAAGTAGATGGTTTTTTTTCAATCTCTTTACCATGAGATGGTGTGTCTTTCTTTAGTTCAGCTGGCTTAAGAGCATCCTTATTTGGGTGGGATTTATTGGTTTTAATTGGAACATTTCTATTCCTCAAGTTGTATTGTTTTTTCATCTCAAAGATAGCATGTTTATAGCCTTTCAAATAATCATATTGTTTTTCATCTTCTCCTATGTCATGAATAGACTCATCATGTTCTTATTTGTTTAGGAACATCCCTGACATATCTTCATCTGAACAATGAATAATTTCTTCTTGAAATTTAGGTTGTGTCTCTTCTTCATTCAATAGATTTGGTTGAAAAGGAGGTCTAACATGTTGATCATGCTAATTTCTATTATCTCTTAGTCTTTGTTGATTTTTAGGCCTTCTAAACTGAGGGTTTATAGTCTGTGTTTCTTGTTGTGCAGTAGGTAAAGGGTTAGCACCAAGAGCAAGCCTATCGATAAGCCTCTCCATGGTATTCATCATGGTATAAAACTTCACATCTAAATATGAGGAAGGTTTCTCTTCTTCCTCTAATTTAGATTTTCCCATCTTAGACCTCTTGGTTGATGCCATATTTACCTCAACCTTAACAACATCATTCTTCATATTAGCCAAGGAAGCATACTCTCTTTCTCTTAATAAAATGGAAACATCATAGTCAAAAGCTTCAACATAATGTAATTGAGAAGAATCTGGAGGAGGTTTAATGTGAGCAGGCATAGAATTGTAAACCTTATTAAACATTTTAGAGAAATCTTTGACTGATTCATCTGTGGCTTTTTTTAAAATGTTATACTTAGTTAAGGCTTGAACATGGTTCACCTTACTCCCCCATTTTGTCAAAAAACTATCTTATAATTGATCCCAATATTGTAAACTAGCCGGGACCAAATATTTAAACCATTTTCTTACCTCACCTATGAAACTTTGAGAAAAAAACCTCATTTTCACATCATCATCATCCACCTCCTTTCAGTCAATGAAGTTATTAAACTGATCAACATGTAGTTCAACAATAATTTCTTCTTCACTCCCAAAGGTTTTAATCCTAGTAGAATACCCCTCTCAAAGTTCATGAAGTATGGGAGGTAGGACAAGAGGAGCTTATCTTGCTAGCCCTACAAGAGGGGGAACTCTAGCCATATTAACAGGGACTGTGCTACTTGAAAAAAACAATGGATGAAATCAAATTATGACTATGGGAAAAAACAGTGAATGAGGATGAGATGTTAAGAGGTGTTGTTATGGTAGTTTGGAGTTACAGACAAAGGAACTTCATTCAGGCAACCAAACATTAGACCTTCTCCTTAATAAGAAATCAAAAGGGTCTAATTCTTTTAACCTTTCACAATACTCCTTTTATAATGACAGTTCTGATGTGACAGTCTTCCAAAAGTCTTCTTTTTTTTCTTTTGAAACAAGATATGATGTATTAATTCCTATTATTTGTAAGTCTAATATTATTTTAGGCAACACATTTTCAGTTTTAGACCTAAAAATCACTTCTTCTATCTTTTCATCAAATTTTTTATCTTCAACACTTTAAATAGTCTTAGAGGGAAAAGATGAAATTCTTGAATGAGATGGAATACCTGATTTTAATGAGCATCCAATACCTCTGAGAATTCTTTCTAGATTATCAACTATCTCAGGTGGGTTAGGATCTGAATTTCTCCTTGTATGTATCTTCTTAGAAGCCACCTTTAAGCTAAGACATTTAGTACTGTAATCACCAAGGTAGAATGCATCCTCGAATTCTTTTGAGATCCTGCTAGCTTCAAGAGTTGAGTCTTTCTGTTTGAGCACAAAATTTTAGGAAAATGTATCTCCAGACTCCCAGCAGATGCACCAAAATTTTATCACTAAATTGGAGTTGATTGGTTGCATCAACAATCAATTTAGAGTAACTGTTTCAAACCACTTGTGGTTGGAACTTAGCCTTTCCATCTTGATAGGGCTTTCTTAAGGAAATGTTTGATATTCAATAAATAATGCTTAGAAAAAATATGGATAACTCTTGAGTGTGTTTTGAATTTTTTTTATGTAGGTGAAGGATTTGAATTAATAGCTACCATTGGGCATGGAGTCACAGGGGAACTCAATTACATGAAAATACATCTAACATGGAAGTTGAGACATGTGTGTACTCTCATCAAAACATAAATGAACAGTAAACCATATGCATATAGGAACTTGGAGCATGTTTAGCCATTAATTCCAAGTGATTACACATAAATTAAACTGAATAAACAACAAATATATAGATAAGACAAACACCCATGAGAGAAGATGATGAATCTCAGGTCTAAGAGAAGCTTTCTACAACTATATATTACTGACTGAAAAATGTTAAAAAAGTAGCATGTAGCATGACATAAATAAACCCCTCTCTAACTATAAAGCTCCTCTATTTATAGAGTGAGGACTCATACAAATTATTTTCCACATTTCTAGCTTCTAATTCATACCTTAGAGACCTATTTCAAATAGGATTACATCACTTGGAGACTTCCTAGGGACATTTTCTATTTCGCAGAGTTTGGATACAAAAGGACTCTTCTTTCATTAAATAGTTCAAAAAATCCATTTAATAACCCTTATCAAATGAATCCAACTATTTTTTTGAGTGTAATGGACTGATGATGTGTCATTATGCCACGTCAATGCTGAGCTCAACCTCTTCCAAGTCGAATTTTACAATTTTTACACAAATTTGGTTAGTGAACAATTTTAAACATAGGCCTCAAATATGAGTGCATAGTTTCCAAACCCTGAAGGATTTGCAAAAACGGAGAGATTTTTTTGTATATGGTCTTGTGATGAAGAAAAACCTCCTTCATATTTCCAAAATTATTTTGCATTTTGTTAGAAATGGAATTTTAATTTGACTGGTAAAACAGTCATGTAAAGGAAATTTCAGGAGAGCTCGTAGCGAAGAGTTTGTAGCATTCTCCACTTCGCAATTTCTGTAACCATTTTGACTTCTCTTCTCAGTGGAGGGTCTTCATTAGGCCAAAAGAATTAAATAGATGCCTTTAATGTTATGAAACCAACTCCAAAAATAGAAGAAAAGAGAGATCGACGCCCTAGAAATAAGCCACTTCGAGGGGGCAACCTCCTTTACATTACATAAATGAACAATTCTTCGATGATACAAATGAAAAAACATCCTTTCTATATATAGGAGTCCATGGGATCACAATACAATCCTAGCTAACCTAAAAACAATATTGTAAGGGCATAATAATAACAATATGGGGGTTACAGGGGTACAACAATAACAATAAGGGAGGCTACACTAATAACAAAAAGGGACTACACTAGTAATATAGGGACTTATCATGCCCCTCTCCTTCAAAAAAGAAAAATCCTCAATGCTTAAGTAGCTCTGGATGCTTTTGTATAAAATTCCCATCCTCCCATGTATAATCTTCAGTGGGTAAGTTCTTCCACTTGATGAGATACTCTGAAATTGATCGATTTCGTAGCTGTCAATTTCTTGTTTCTGTGATTGCCTTAGGTTCCAATATGATTTTTCCTTCCTCATCAAGTTCTGGAAATATTGTTTGAACTGTAATTTTTTCACCTATTGCCTTCTTTAAGCATGAAACATGGAAAATGGATGCACTTGAGAAGAAGCAGGAAGCTCCAATTTGTATGCCATAGTACAATTATTTTGCAACACCTTGTAAGGACCATAGTATTTTGGCGATAATTTATTATCCTTCTTAGATTTCTTGAGGGATGTTTGCTTGTATGGTTGTAGTCGTAAAAATACCTAGTCTCCTACATCAAAACTTCTCTCGTTGCGATGTTAATCTGCCTATTGTTCCATTCGATTTTGTGCCAAATTTAGGTTATCCTTTAAGAGTTGCAGAACTTGTTGTTGATGCTTGATGTGATATTCCACTACTTGAACCTTATAATTTCCTCTTAAAGATGATGTGATGAATGGTGGATGATATCCATAAAGTTCCATAAATGGGGTCATTTTTGCTGCAGTATGGAAGGAAGTGTTAATCCACCATTCAGCCAGAGGTAACCACTTGACCCATTGTGTTCATTTATCAAATACAAAACAACGAATATATCCTTCCAAACATTTTTTCACTACCTCAATTTTTCCATCGGATTGAGGATGATAAGATGAGCTATGATCTAATTGAGTACCCAAACAAGAAAATAATTATGTCAAAAAATTTCTTGTAAAAATGGCATCTCTATCACTTACAATAATCTTTGGGTTTCCACGTAGCTTTTGAATTGTTTCCATAAATGAAGTAGCAATTGTACTTGCTTTAAATGGATAAGATAATGCACCAAATTGTGCATAATTGGTAATTCTATCAACTTCCACCATGATGACACTCTTTCCTTCGGACTTAGGTAAACCTGTCATAAAATCCATTGAAATATCCTCCCAACATTGACTTGGAATGGATAAAGGCTGTAGAAGAGCTAAGGTCTTAATTTTCTCAACTTTGTTTTGCTGGCAAACCAAACATTCTGCCACAAACTTTTGAATATTAGATTTTAAGGCCATCCCAAAAAAATTCCTTCTTCACCTTGTGGTAAGTTCTTAAAAATATTGAGTGTCAGCCTAAGGGAGAAGTGTGCAATTCCAAAAGAATTTTTTTTTGAGTTGGGAATTATTACAATGATATAAGTGATATTTGTACCATAAGGAATCATTTTTCCAACTAAATGTATCATATGTAATAGGATCTTGCTGCAACTTTTGAATGAGTGTCCACACTTCTTCGTTTTCTTCCATTTATCCCTTGCTTCGGTTATCCAATATGGTTGGATAATAGAAATGGCACAAATAAATGCTTCCACCTCTTCATCCTTTATTGAGAGTGCATCTGCAACAACATTTAGCTTCCCTTTTTTCTAGATGATTTCGAAGTCATAACCCAACATATTTGTGACCCATTTTTGCTGCTCTTTTGAAGATAGGCTTTGTTCCAAAAATTATTTAAGACTATCATGATCATTTTTTACCTTGAAGTGTCTTCCCATTAGGTAAGGTCTCCATTTCTTTAGAGCATGTAGTATTGCCAACATTTCCTTCTCATAAATAGCTTTCTGTAAATACTTTCCTTTCATTGAAAAACTTTCAAAAGAAATGGGTCTTCCTTCCTGCATTAAAACAACACCAATTCCATTTCCTGAGGCATCACATTCCACAATAAAGGTTTTTGTGAAGTCTGCCATAGCTAATATCGGTGCTAAGCACATTGCTTGTTTAAGATGTTCAAAGACCTTAGTTGCTTCAGGAGTCCATGAAAATTCATCTTTCTTCAATAATGTTGTTAAAGGTGCTAATATTCTCCCATAATTCTTAACAAACTTGCTATAATACCCTGTTAACTCGAGAAATCCTCGCAACTACTTTATGGTTGTGGGGACTTTCCATTCCTTAATGGATTTAATTTTGTTAGGGTCTACCTTAACACCCTCGTGAGATACTGTTAGTCTCCTGTATTTCTATAGTATCACAAGACGACTGTGTATTTCTCACATCCTGCTGAAAATAATATTCCCTAATTATCATTTATTTTCAGAAATCTCACTGGCTTCATTATTTTCCATTTAACCTCTCAATTATCTCTCATTTTACCTATTCTAACACTCTCATGCTCATAAATCTAATGTTTGACCTTAAAACCCTCATTTTAGCCTTCTCCCCTTCTGAAAACCCTTTTCATATACGTAAACTCCATTCCCATTTCTAAAATCCTGTCCCCTCTACTCATTCCCCTTCTTTCATATCAAATAATGTAAAAAAATCCTTTTTTACATCGTTTTATAGTAATTTTAATCGGATGGGTCTCACCTAAATAAACCTTGTTTGTTTAGACCCCGACCTATATTATGTTTAAAACCCCGACCCACCTTTATATTTAAGCGGCTCCGCTTTAATATACTCTGGCCCTACTTTCTTATTTAACCCCGCCGCTTCATTCAAAACGGGACCCACATTTCAAAACCTACCCATGGTCAAATCTAGACTCGACTGCCATCTGATCTCCACCCCTTGATCTGACAGCCCTCACACCTTTTTGCAAAACCAAATTCCCGAGGTTTAAAACCTTCATAGGGTTTCAAAATGGGTGGTTTCGCAACCCCTCCTTCCCTCCACGTGTCGCCTCTCTGTTTTATCGTATTCCTCTGTCCAAAACCACCTAAACGCTTACACCCCTTGCGATAAACCACAAACCATCTTCACGCTTTAAGGTGAAACCACTGACCATTCAAAAATTCTCCGAGCTCTATACTATTACGATAAGTCCCTGAGCCACCATGTAACCCTTGCAACGTTTCTAAAAACCTGGAAGGCCATTTGATAAACGTGAAAATTAAAAACGTCCATTATCTGGATTCTCTTGGCAGATTTCCCAACTACATTCAAGCCATATCACTCCCCTGGATAGGTTCGGTGTTTTAAATTAACAAATTGTTTAAATTTTGCAAGTGATGGATGAACCAGAAAATGCAATAATCAAATTGTGTTTCTAATTCTGAGAATTATTTAAAACAGGCTCTTTGGATTACGATTTAGAAAGCCTTATTCATCAAAGGATTAGGAGCACAAGAATAAACACAAGCAACAATGGATCATGATTATTAATGATCGTACAATTACTCCAGCAGCAACGAGGTTTATTGAAATTAAAGGACAGTAGAGGAAAAATAATTAAACAAAACGACCATGGTAAAAATGAAGGACAGAGTTAAGAAGAAGGCTGAAAGATGAAGACAAGTAAGAAACACAGTTAAAGAACAGTGATGGGTAAAGATTCAATGTGATAGTAAAAGGTCAAAAGAATAAAAAGATCAGTCAAAGGTTAAAAATGAAAGGTAGCGTTAAAAGACAGAGTTAAGACAAAGGATAGATAAGAAGGATGAAGAAGAGATTACAATGACAACAAAGCAGAAGAAGGAAAAAAGATAAAAGATACAGATAAATTGAAGTTTTAATGGGCATAACAAAGAAGAAAAACAAAAAGAAAGTCAAAGCCAGGTGTCAAGTCCACTCAACATTTTACCTCTTCTCAAATAGGCCACCTCTAGCTTAATTTTGATTTGATAAAATCTACCAAAGTTAGTATTTCAGTTAGAGATATTTTAGCATCAACTCAGAAGTTATTGTAAAAGTTAATTCTGTTGGCAGTTGGTCAAAGATATTTTAAAATTTAGCTCAACAGTTAATTTGAAAGTTATTATTACAGTAAGTCAGACAAAGATATTTTGGCATTTGGCCTTGCATAGTCACAATTGTCAAAAATTCATTTACTTTGTAGTAAATGAAAATATGTCACCCTAGATTAAGGCAACCTCCTCAGTTGCAGTTAAATACTGCATGTATTGTTCATTATCATGGTCGATTGCTGGGTTGGATTTTGATCAGACTCTTATTTGCAAAGATCATTGCACTGGAGCATTGTAACTATTTTGAGCTGGATATCAGTAATACAAGAACTTTCATAGGATTATTGAGCTATGTTAATGGTGATGCTATCCCTCCTTTGTTAATTTTTTCTCCTTTGTGTTTTCATATTGTACATCAATCTCCCTAATATCAGAACATAAATCTTAGATTAAGATATGCTGCATGAGCACCTTAGTGTTGTCTGTCATTGTTATCTCTATCTTTTCCTCTGCAAAGTATAGCTAAATAATTCAGAGTCTGTCTGCTCTTTGGTTTCACTTTGCTGTTATCTTAAGGTTTTCTCTTGAAGTTTAACTAAAGAATTCAGAGATTGTCTGCTCTTTAGTTTCTCTTAAAATATTATCTTGAGGTCTTTCTTATGAGTTTGAGTTAAAGAATTCTTAATTGCTCTTTAACTCTACTGAACTATTCGTCATACATGTTTTCCTCTAAGGACTTGAATGCAGAATTCAGAGTCTCTCTATTCTACTTTTATGTTTGGAGTATAGTTAAAGAATTCAGAGACTGTCTGCTCTTTAGCTTCACTGAACTTACTATCAAATTGTGTTTCTAATTTTGAGAATTATTTAAAACAGGTTCTCTGAATGACAATTTAGAAAGCCTTATTCATCAAAGGATTAGGAGCACAAGAATAAACAAAAGCAACAATGGATCATGATTATTAAGGATCATACAATTACTCCAGCAGCAACGAGGTTTATTGAAATTAAAGGATAGTAGAGGAAACTAAATAGAACAACCAGGGTAAATTGAAGGACAAAGTTAAGAAGAAGGTGGAAAAATGAAGACAAGTAAGAAACACAGTTAAAGAACAGTGACAGGTAAAGATTCAATGTGATAGTAAAAGGTCAAAAGAATAAAAAGATCAGTCAAAGGTTAAAAATGAAAGGCAGAGTTAAAAGAAAGAGTTAAGACAAAGGACAGATAAGAAGGATGAAGAAGGGATTACAGTGACAACAAAAGGTAGAAGAATGAAAACAAATAAAAGATATAGATAAATTGAAGGTTTAATGGGCATATCAAAGAAGAAAAACAACAAGAAAGACAAAGTCGGGTGTCAAGGCCACTCAACATTTTACCTCTTCTCGAATAGGCCACCTCCAACTTAATTTTGATTTGATGAAAGCTACCAAAGTTAATATTTCAGTCAAAGATATTTTAGCATCAACTCAGAAGTTATCTTAAAAGTTAATTCTTCTAGCAGTTGGTCAAAGATATTTTAAAAGTTGGCTTAGAAGTTAATTTGAAAGTTATTATTATAGTAATTCAGTCAGAGATATTTTGCAATTTGGCCTTGCATGGTATCGATTGTCAAAACATCATTTACTCTGTAATAAATGCAAATCTGTCACCCTAGATTAAGGCAACCTCCTCAGTTGCAGTTAAATACTGCATGTATTGTTCATTATCATGGTCGGTTGCTGGGTTGGATTTTGATCAAACTCTTAGTTGCAAAGATCATTGCACTCGAGCAATATAACTATTTTGAGCTGGATATCCGTAATATAAGAAATTTCACAGGATCCTTGAGATATGTTAGTGGTGATGTTATCCCTCCTTTGTTAATGTTTTCTCCTTTGTGTTTTCACATTGTACATCAATCTCCCTGATATCAGAGCATAAATCTTAGATTAAGATATGTTGCATGAGCACCTTAACATTGTATATCACTATTATCTATATCTTTTCCTCTGCAAAGTATAGCTAATTAAATAATTCAGAGATTGTCTGCTCTTTGGTTTCACCTAGCTGTTATCTTAAGGTTTTCTGTTGAAGTTTAACTAAAGAATTCAGAGATTGTCTGCTCTTTAGTTTCTCTTAAACTATTATCTTGAGGTCTTTCTTATGAGGTTGAGTTAAAGAATTCTTAATTTCTCTTTACCTCTATTGAACTGTTCGTCGTACATGTTTTCCTCTAAGGAATTGAATGCAGAATTCAGAGTCTCTCTACTATGATTTTATGTTTGAAGTATAGGTAAAGAATTCATAGACTGTCTTCTCTTTAGCTTCACTGAACTCACTATTATTTCATATTCATCTTGCTAGAGAAATCCATTTGATATAGTTAGCTTTCCCTGTTAAAACCCTTTAAAAATTGATGTACAATTTAACCCTTTTATGACTCCATAGCCTAATGGATTAATCTTACCACACTCTATCTGTTCAATCAAACAATCAAACAAACAAAAGAAACAACCTCAAACTTCATAACTAGACAAAAATTAGAATAATATAATCATAAAGCTAAAACAGTTAAACATAAAAATAGAGAGAGCCCTCTCTGAGCCTAGGAAGGCTAGGTCCTTGACTCCAAAGTTGTTTGATGTGGTTCCCTGCTGCTTGTTCTTTCCAATCTTACAAATTTTAGGGAGCCAAGATAATGGTGACCTGTTGGGGCCTCAGAAATCTATGGCAACAACAAGGGGGATAACTACCTGGTCTGGACTTTAAAGAAGTTCCTTTTCTGTTTGGGATAGTGGCTTCGACTGGGTGTAATGGGACCAGTTTCCTAGATTTGGTTTTTTTGTATGATTGTTGAGTTTCTCTCAAAATATTTACATAAAGAATTACTAGAAACTAAAAAAAAATTATTCTAGAATACAAAACTTTGAATTAATTCTAATCTAATATAACCTAGGATAATACTAATTTTATGCAATATAGAATGATATCTACTCAGTCTGTGATAATTTAGATCAATCAGAGACTTAATAGTATTAATACTTTGTAAGATGATTCTTTTGAGAAATAGTTAATCAAAAGAAAATGTAAAACATATCGCATATATTCTGATGATCATATATAAATAAATCAATTTCTATCTTTATATCATACAATAGTGCAACTAATTTTTCAAACAGAAACAATTGATTTCATACATAATTCATGGAAGTTGAACTTATTACTAATGTTTAAAACATAATTTAGCATACATGATAATAGTACTAGATATATACTATCATGTTCATTTGATCAGCAATAATATGCCACAATCAATCCTTCTATCAATGAGTCTTTAAGAGAATACAAAAGTGCATCAACAATGATCAACAAAATGATGTATATCTGAAAAGGACATGTTCCATTATTTCATCTTGGCATCTACGAATTTACAATAAAGAATTCTTTGTAAATGTTCTCAATAAAATTCTGGACCCTTCTCTAAATGCATGAGAAGGGTTTAAATACTATATTAACTACTTACAAAAATAGATTATACAAAATATCCTATGAGGTGGTTTCAAACAACCTTCCTCATTCCTAGTTCCTATTTTATAAAATTGAAATTATTAAAAACAAACTAACTTATAATCATGCCCGATGATAGATTATTGCCAACTCTGCTTTTCTTCTCACAAATATCTGACATTAGCTAAACCTTTGGAGGCTTCCCGAACCGTGTCTTCATTTTCCCAGGAAATATAACATCCTGTAAAAGTGGCTGCATTTTCTATATGGAATCCAGAGAGCAACTCAATGTCATTACTTGATTATGCGGTTTAACCAGTAATTTCCAGTATGATTCCCAATTAGTCTTCTTCATTTGTGAAAGCGTTTATTCTCGGAGTTGACCTATGTTTTTCCAACTTTGTTCTAAATTCTTGATATCAGGAATCGATTTGTGATTTCCTTCTTTAATCAAACTAGAGGTATGAAACATATGGTTAATTATTTTGACCATACTCTTTGATATACCTGTTGCTTTGGCTATGGCCAACTCTGCCTAGTTTACCTGTGCATCCCAGTCAGTAAAAAGGATATCTTTGAAAGTTTATTTGATCTATGGGAGACTTGACTTTCTCCTTTCCTCTGAAACTTGCCATTCAATATAATCATAAATTTTAGTATTGAGTTCATTAAACTCAAATATCTAGTCAATGACTGTATTGGTCAAATTTTCACTGATTTCCAAGTGTGGGATTGGGTCTAACATCTGTAAAATAAACAAGTTTTGTTGTTTTGAGAGTAAGGCATTCAATGCCAATGATTCTTTTATTAATTCCTCTACAGTAGGAATACCTTCATATTTTGTAATCTATTCTCTCAATTCTTTAATCAATGTGTTTTTGTTAGATAATTCATGAGGAATACCTTCATATTTTGTAAGCTATTCTCTCAATTATTTAATCAATGTGTTTTTGCAAGATAAGTCATTTTCATGACTTATCTTAAGCATTTCCATATCTTGCTTAAATTTGAGGAGTTGCTGCTCTACCTTCTAATTTAGACTGCTCCTTTCTTGATGCATTTATTGTTGTAGCTACATGATATTTTCATCTTTTTGTTGAACCAAAATGGATACTTCGACTGCCTTATTCATCGTTGCAGTAGTGTATTGTCCAGCAAATTTTGATAGCCGAGTCATATTTTCAATTGGATTTGAAGGAGTATCTTTCCATACAACTTCCATTAATTCATTTCCTGGAGGTGTTTCAATCCTTATCCTTTTTATTTATTTCCTTACTACAGCTTTATGGAGAGGGCTATAGAATACATCCAGTGGAGGGATATCAGTTACCTTGAGAACAATCTCATCAATTGGAAACACAGGAATGACTTATGTTTCTTCGGAGGTTATCCCATGAATTTCAATGATTCCTTTTGTAGAAACTGTTTTTCCCTTTGGAGTGTGAAATTTTGTATATTTTGGTGAAGATGATACCTCTGGGGTATTTATGAAAGTGTTGCTAACTAGAGTCTAGATTTTATCTAGTTCACTCTGACTTCGTGAATCTGTTTGTTCTGTCATGATTTATTTGCTTGCTTCAGTTCTATAACTGGTAACTAAGACATTTTGAGGGATACCTCTGAGTCTTTGTTTTCTGTATTCGTTGAATCTCTGTATTTCTTCTGGATTTAGGTTCAATTTGACAAAATTTTGGACTTCTTCAAAAGTCCCAACTGATTGCAAAATGTCTTCAAATCTTTCATCAGTATGTATGATAGGTTTGACTTTAACTGACTGTGTAAACTTGTTAGCGATCTTCTCTAGGTCGAACTACCTTGAGGGTAAAACGGGGAGCTTCAAAAGCTCAATCTTCTGACATTATTTCAATGCGTGATTGAATTGCTGAGGGTAAATGTACCACATTGAAGTGGAAAACTTGGCCATAAGTATTTTTTACTATCCTTCAAACATTTGGTGAGTCCATTACCAATAGTTTGGTAAGCGACTTCTATTGCCATTAATTTATCAGAAACATACAAAGGAAGAATATGTGGGGGAGCGGATCTTCCAAATACTCTAATATATGAAAATTATTCTTCAACAAAACATCTGCCTATCATTTGAAGGTTTGCAAGGGCTTCCTTAGTGAATCTAGGGCTCACTCTGTCAAACATAAATTGATGTAGTGGTAATACAACTCCATAACATAGCCTATGAAAATTTGGTGCATAATTATGCTCCCATGTCTCTTTATGACTCAAATGAATATGAGTGGGATCCTCGGGAGTCCATTTCCAACCCATAACTGCAAACCTGGTAGAAAAATAGATAGCATCAAAAATATATGCACTCATGAAAAATTGAGGGACTCGTTTGGTGGAAGAAGCTCTTGTTTGGCGATATTTATTAATTTCTTTAGATAGATTTTCAGAAAGAATGGTTGCCCAATTCATGATATGGGAGTTAACAGAGGAATCAATCAGGGGAAGCCAATTTATGGAGAATTTGGTATTATCAAGGAGACCATATAATCTTCATAGCATCGCGGCTAGAAAATTGTAGGGGTTTTCCAGTGAGGCAATAGGGTACATACCTAATTTCTCATGTTTGAACTTGTTGTCCAGTTTCCTCCAACCCTGAATTGTCTTGAAAGGGTCCTAACTATTCTTTGAAAATTTCTCAACAAATCTATTATCATAGATGTCCTATGGGTTAGGTAGCTTGTACATGATTTTCAATTTTTCGGCTCTAAAAGAACCTAAGATTTCATTCTTAACAGTTCTTAACTATCTGTCCTTGATTTTTGAATTGTCAATCACCCACCTAATCATGTCGGTATATGGTAAAAGAGTAGCCCTTACTGCTATCCTATGAAGGAAGGAACATGCAATATCTTTAAACTGTAAGTTTGAGGGTCTTGCATCATCAGCAATTGCTTTGACCTCCACTACTTTAGGTTCTTCATATTCAAGAATGGTATAGATATCTTTCCCCTTTGTGCACCTCCATCAGTAGTGCAAACTGTATCTGAGACTATTGGCAACATTTCTATGTATTCTTCTTCCGCAACAGTTTGTTTGCTATGCTTTTGCATTACCTTACGGATGGACATATCTTGAAGGAAAATACCTATAAAAATAGAGTAATGATCAAATAATTGAAGATATATTTGAAATGACCAATTCAAAAAGAAAAGATCTGGGAAAAAGTTGTTCCATTAATTATCCGTAACCAAACAATAACTATTTTCATTGGGGTGATAAAACACACTTAATCGTTTCTGACATGATTTATTTCACGTAAAACCTTTATCTAAAACCTATCAAATCTATCGCATCACGCCCTTTGAATCTATATTTATGAAGCATATTAAATTTTGTTTATGTGATATGTGATTTCACGATATCGCGAAATCGCAATATCGCAGTTTCGTAATTTCGTAAATTCGGAGTTGTCGCAATATCAGAACTCTGGTAAAGTTTGCTTAAAGTCTCAAATATTTATTCGCGATGTGCAATTTCTATTTTCTCTTGTGAAACTTTGATCGCTGATCAAAAAATTGGGATTTCGTTGTTTTGTTACTTATATTTTTATGAGAAAAGATCATGTGGGATGCGATTTGCGATAGGTTATTTTCAAGGATGTTTTTATTAATTAATTTTTGTTTTTTTTAAACAAAAGTGATAATGTTTTTGGGAATTTAATATTTTATCTAAAATGAAAAATAAATTTTTAATAAGGGTCTCTATTCCTATTTATCAAAGGTCTCGATTATTTTGGAAAATAAAAATGGGGGGGAGTTGTTGCATAGCACAACAATTGGCAATTCACTTGGGAGAACTAGATGTCTCTGATTGGTTTATTTTGATATTTCTAAACTTTCAAAACAAGAAAAAGATATAAAAATAAAAATAGTATGATTCATGAATTAAATAGTGTTTTTTCAAAATATAATCTATTTACCTATCTCATTTCTTCTTAATTAAATCTTTTTAGTGATAATACATAGGTATCTGTATCAGTCAGTACTTAGATGTAAAAATATAAAGTAGTTATTCTCTAAAATTGGTTTCATAGATTTTTACTCATTTATCACAGATAGAGCCACTTTTTCTAGTAGGCGTTTATAGCCTCGTCAGGGTTATCTTTTAACCAATAATGATTCATGGTCCCATCTGAATTTTATTTCTTATTTCAAAATATAATTTAATGTGTAATTAAATTTCTTTTTCTTGACACATTTTCAAAATTATTGTCTAGGTTTGGTAGCCTGATAATGACAATGTCATTTACTAATAGTAATTTTATACTAAACAAGTTGGATCATGATGAGACTCCTTGTCTATTGATTTTTTTATAATAATTTAGTTATTACCCTGTTGTGGTATGCAGTATTGGTAATATCGGTCTATATTATTTCTCTATGATCATGATAAACAAGCTCATGATGAAACTTATTTTCTTTTTAATTTGTACATCATATATATTTCTTTTTCTTTTTTGAATTATACTTCGAAGAAGAAATTTTATTAGATGGGATGAATCATTAGCTCGTTTAAGAGTTATAGATGATAATTATAGAGTTGGTAGATACCTTTTTGTAGAGAATCCTTGCTAAGTTAAAAAATTTCTTTTTTGACTGAAACTTAACAACTATATTTTATGATATCAAGAGTCTTTTCATAAAGTAAATGCCTTTATTAAATTTCAAATTATTTCAAAAAAATAAATTTTATTCAATTCTCATAGTTATAGTCATCTTTTTACTTCACTTATATAGAAGCGAAAAATCAAAATAATTTATCAAAAATTTTAAAAAATTTGAATCAACCAAAAATGATACTATTTTCAACCTTTTATTTTCCTAAAGCAAAAATTAAAATTTTAAAGCTTGACCTAAGAGAAATATTTTTTAAGAATTTGACCATTCACAAGTAAGGAATCTTTCTTACCTGATAAGTCTTGCAGCAAAAAGGTGGATATGCCTATTTTCTCAATGATTTGAAATGGACCAAGCCATAAACTTTGGAATTTGGTACACTTACCCTTTTCCTCATGTGCTTTATCCCATTTCAAAACAAGGTCTCCAATTTCAAAAGCTTTTGAGCTGGTGGATGCTGTGTCAAATGAGGCTTTCACTATTTGTTGATGATGAGTATGTATGGCTTTGGCTTTTTCTCTCTATTCTTCCATCTTAAAAATTTGATCTTGTCTAAGTTGAAGGGAAGACAAAGGATTTTCATCAATAAATTGCACTAAAGCAAATGATGGTATTGTTATATTTGTGGGTAGAACTGCTTCTATCCCATAAATTAACACAAATGGAGATGTACCTATTGAGGCTTTCTGGGTGATTCTATCTACCGAAAGACCAAATAATAGTGCTTTGTGCCAATTTTTATGATTTTTTTCTATAGCTTGTTTGATGATTCTAATAAGGTTTTTATTTTTAGATTCAGCTGATCCATTACCTTGTGGATAATACTTAGCTGAGTATTTTAATTTAAAACCTCTTTTCAAAGCAAATTCAATTATAGCATTTCCAAAAAAGTAAGATGCATTATCAAATATCAAAGCCAATGGGAGGCCAAATCTAGTGATTATGAACTGATCTATAAAATCTATAATACTTTGTGTATTAACCACTTTTAATGGGATAGCTTCTACCCATTTGATGAAATAATATGTTGCAGTTAGAATATACTTATGTTGTTTAGAAGAGTTTGGAGTTATTTCACCTATGATATCTAATCCCCATTGTTCAAATGGTTGTTGGATATTTATTGGTTGTAGTGGAAATGTTGCTTTCCTTTCTCTCCCTGGTGCAGTTTGACACAATTTTCATTTTCTTGCGTATTCATGTGCATCTTTAAATAGAGTTGGCCAATTGTAACCAACATGCAATATTTTATGAGCTGTGGTGTTTCCTCCGAAATGACCTCCAGCTGGTCCATCATGTAATTCCTGCATTACTTTTTCATCTTTAGTTTTCTCTAAACATCTCAGTAATACATAATCATAATTATTTCTAAATAGGACATCATCTATGAGTTGATATTGATTTTCTTTAAGTCTTAGAGCACGCTTTGCTGTATAATTGAGATATAATGGAGCATATCCATTTTTTAAGAAAAATTTTAGATCAACATATTGTGATTGAGAATCGTTTAGGCTTACCTCAGATAGTTGTATTTCATTTGATTGGTCTTTTTCTGTTGGTAAATGATAGGCTCCAGTTAACATCCTGTAAAGACCTTGACCTTTAACAATTCTAGCAGGATGTATCTCTACATCATATTCTTGAAGTGCAGTGACCCAATTTTCTTTCTTTTCTCCTACTTCTCGTTGGATTAATAATTTCCTTACTGCTGAGTAAGGTACTATTATTTTAGTATGTGTTTTTAGGATAAAAGGTATAAAATGTTTCAAAGCTTTAAATATAGCATAAGCTTGTTTTTCCATAGCTAAATAATTTAACTTAGCACCTTAAATAATAGATCTAAAAAATGAAATTGGTGCTTCAATGTTTTGATCATTTAGATATGTTAAAACTGTTGCGTATGATGTATTAGAAGAAAATGTATATAATACAAATGGCTTAAGAAAATCAGGAATCGTTAAATAAGGAGCTTCGATGATAGCCTTTTTAATCAGCTCGAAAGAATTTCTCTCATCTTTTGCCCATTTAAAAGTTGAATTTTTCTTGATCATTTATTGTAGGGGTAAGATGATTGGAGAGAAATCAGGAACAAATCTTTTACAAAATTAATTTGTCCTAAAAATGATTGCATCATTTTTTTTATTGTGTGGTAAAGGGATGTTTTCAATTTCCTTAATCCTATTAGAGTCAATATAGATTCCTTTTTTAGAGACAATGAACCCTAATAATTTACCTTTTGATAAGGTGAAATAACATTTTTTTTGGATTCAAGAAAATACCGAACTTTCTACATCTTTCAAAAATGTGTTTTAGGTGATTAACATGATTGTTTCTATGCTTAGAGTAAATAGTAATGTCATCTAAGTATATAGTAACTGAGTTATTGATTAATCCTCTGAAATCTATATCCATAGCACGTTGAAATGTAGCACCAGCATTAATCAACCCAGAAGGAATTTTTTGATATGCGTATGTTCCCCACTTTGTCCTAAATGTTGTCTTTAATCTATCATCTGGATGTACCATAATCTAATTATATCCTGAAAATCCGTCGAGAAAAGACATCAATTCAGATCCTGCAACTGACTATAACATCTGTTCCATGGTAGGCAAGGGAAAATTGTCTTTTTGGCAAGCTTTATTCAAATTTCTAAAGTCTATGCAAATCCTAATGTCTCCATTATTTTTTCTAACTAAGACCAGGTTTGACACCCATTTCAAATGTCTAACAGGAAAAATAACTTTGGCTTTGAGCATTTTATTTAATTCAGATTTAATTTGACTTTCTAAATTTGGGTGGATCTTTCTAAGTTTTTGTTGAACAGGCTGATCATCTAAGGTCATAGTTATGGTATGCTGCATTATGGAAGTATCATATGTCTTGAGATCTGGATAATCCCATGCAAAGATATCTTTATATGTTTTCAACAACTTAATTAATGAAAACCTTCCTTCAGATTTTAATCCAAGACCTAGGTTGATATTTTTAGGTTTTTCTGGTGTACCAAGATTAATCAATTCAAATTTTAGAGTAGAACCTAGGTTTTTGAATTGATGATCTTTTTAAATCATAGAGATCTTCTATTTTGACTACAGATTTGGGAATCGGATTAGTATTTTGTTTATCTTCAATCTGTAATTCATGTTCATGTTCATCTATGATTTGACCTTCATAAGCTCTATCTGATGTAAGAAAGTCTATTATATTTGCATCATTGTTAAATACTCTCCAATTTGTTACATTGTCAGGAATGGAAGGCCTAAAAATTAACTCAATTGAAAATTTGTCTAGGCTAAATTCTTCGGATGGTATAAGTTTAGATGCTACATTAGCAAGTAAATCAGCAATCACGTTTTTTAATCTAGGAACTGTGGAGATATTAAATGCAGAAAAATGGGATGTAAGGTTCTGAGCTAAAGTTTGATAGTGTTTCAAATGTCCGGAAATACAATGAATTGCATTTCTGACTTGTCTAACAATTATTTCAGAATCTCCATATACTTGCAAATATTTAACATTTAAACTAATAGCTTTGTACAAACCTTGTATCAATGCTTCATATGCAGCGGTATTATTTGTGCATTGGAATTCAAGTCTACAAGCTAGCATTTTTTTCTCTCCTTGTGGATTGATTAAAACAAAACCTTCTCCTGCACCATCTTCTGATTTTGAACCATCAAAGTATAAAGTCAAAAACAGAGTTTTTTTCAAAATTTTATTGCTAAGATTAACACATCTAAAAGTGTCTCTTTGAGAAAAAAATTCAATTTGAGAAATAGCAATGTTTGTTGAAAAAGGTGAAATCTGGGCATTGAACAATCCAAGAAACGATTCAGCTAAATAATTTCCAATAATATTATTGGTGAAAGCTACAGGCTCATTTGTTTCTTCTAGTTTAGTGACTGTATGTTTCATAAACTTTTCTCGATCAACTCTGATTTGATTTGGTTTACCATTGTATGGTAACCACATGTGTTACCAATCAGTAGCGAAATATCCATGTAACTTTTCATACCAATCCCTACTTAAAATAAGACCATAAAACTCAGGGATGTCTGCGACCAAAATATCAATTACTTGCAATACCTTTATATTGTATGATAATCTAATGGATACTCACAACATTTCTCCAATGACCTCAACTTTTGTTCTATCTAATTGAACTATATGTACAATAGATTTTTGAGGAGTGATATTCAATTTTGTACACACTGTTCTTGGCATGATGTTTGAAGAAGCTCCTAAATCAATAAGACATTTATGAACATTTTTGTTGAAAATCTCATAAGTCAAAAGTAAAGGAGTGTGAGAAATAGATCTATCACCAATTAAAACAAGATCATTAGGATTTACTTTGTTTGGAGATGATGGAGGTTTTCCCATATCTTTAGAAGCTTAAGCTATAACTGGTGGTTGTATAGGATCT
The DNA here is from genome assembly GCA_034641835.2 of Pinus albicaulis. NCBI lineage: Eukaryota > Viridiplantae > Streptophyta > Pinopsida > Pinales > Pinaceae > Pinus > Pinus albicaulis. Next base: position 1,967,269,199 of record CM076578.1, on the reverse strand, counting down.
ACAGAGATTGCCTTGAGTTCTCTAAGTAAAATTTTATGTTGTTGTTTGAGTTTGGTAATTAAGTAAAATTTTATGTTGTTGTTTGAGTTTGGTAATTTCATGTAATTAAATATTTTCTTTGGTCTTTTTCATATCTTCAACTATATTGTATTCCAATGTATCTGAAACTATCAAGGTTTTGTAAGCTATAATAGGATCAGATGAAATAGGATCTGTTTGGATAGTTTTAGATTTTTTGACTACTATTTTCTCCTTTGTAGGGAGATATTTATGTTTCTGATTTGATATAGTTGAATCAAGAGAAGATTTTCTTCTAGTAGACACGGGCATAGCTTCTCTTTCTTCTTCTGAGGGGAGAATGAAATCCCATTAACCCATTCAGTTCAAATTCTTCCTCGGACTCTGGTTCTTGTTCAAATGGTGAGGGATCTTCAGTATCTTGATGAGATCCGACATTTGAAATAACATTTGGAGGCTGAGAAGTTAAAGAAGGATTTTTCTTAAATGGGCGATATGGTTTATGAGGTACTGATTATTCATCAACTTGTTTCTTTATGTCAATCATGTCATTTGACATAGTCTTTAACAATTTTTGAAGAACTTCAAGATCAAATGGATCTTTTGAGACTTTATTTTTGGAATCTTGACTAAATGTCACTTTCTTTGATTTTCTATCTTCTATCTCTGATCATTTTTCTAATGCTAACATTCTTTTCTCTACAGCAATGGCTTCTTTCATGTTTTTCTAAAGGGTAGCTTTACCAGCTCTATCTACAAAAATAGCTATATTAGAATGTAGGGAAGAAATATACCACTCTATTTGTACACCAACAACAGGCTTGGAAGCGGTCAGGATTTTGTTTAATAACTTGTTAAATCTGGAGTTGAAATATTTGATCCTTTCACTTGAATTTGTTGTTAGATTGGAAAGGGCGTTAATTAAAGATGCAACATTTCTATCATCTCCAAATTTTGCAAGAAAAACTTGTTCAAAAGTTTCCCAATCAGCAGTAGATCTAGCTGGAAGTGAAAAGTACCAGGATCCTGCAGATCCTTGTAAAGTATAAGGAAACAATCTGACTACAATATCTTCATGAGAAAATCCATTAAGATTCATCGCTAACATAAAATTATTAATATGTTCTTCAGCAGGAAGAACATCATCTGGATTATATTTTGGTAGCTATTTTTTAGGATGATCTGGAAGAGGATTTGGATTTGCAATTAATACAGCACTAGGATTCATCCAAGGTCAATTAGCCATAATTGGATTTGAAGTTTGTGAATATATAGAAGTAGATCCAGAAGTAGGAGGGATGGATGTAGAACTTACAACTAGAACAATACTACTTGTGATAGTACTGATTATTTGAGTACAGGAAATGGAAGAATAAGAAGATGTAGATTGAATAAGAGGATGTGAAGAAGTAACTGAAGGAAAATTTGATGTGACTTCACTCGTATTTGACTTAGATCTGGATATAGAAACATTTTTGCGATGTGATTCTATTGGAAATTCAAAAGGAGGAATTCCAAGTCTTTCACTTTTGGATCGGGTTAATATACCAATTTCTTTGAATAGGGAGGTAACACTTTCTTCAGAGGCTTCTGGATTAACATGATTTTTTGCATAAATAGATATTCCTTCTAATTTCTGAATTAAACACTGAACTTCAGGAGACTTGGGAGTGAATTCTAAAGCAGATGACTGTCGAAATATTTTAGGAGATGAGGGGAAAGTTTCTACAATTTCCAATTTCCAATTTGATCGGGAAGTTGTAGGATGCTTTTGGGGAGATCGACTCTTATGAGGGCTTCTAGTTTTAGGTTTAGATTTATATGCCATTCATAGTCATGCCCTCCTTCTACCACCAAAAATGTTGAGGCCTCAGAAATCTGTGGCAACAACAAGGGGGATAACTAGCCGGTCCGGACCTTAAAGCAGTTCCTTTTCCATTTGGGATAGTGGCTCCAACTGGGTGTAATGGGACCAGTTTCCCAGATTTGGTTTTTTTGTATGATTGTTGAGTTTCTCTCAAAATATTTGCATAAAGAATTACTAAAAAATTTTAAAAAAATTATTCTAGAATGCAAAACTTTGAATTAAGTCTAATCTAATCTAACCTGGGATAATACTAATTTTATGTGATTTAGAATGATATCTACTCAGTCTGTGATAATTTAGATCAATCACAGACTTAATAGTATTAATACTTTGTAAGATGATTCTTTTGAGAAATAGTTAATCAAAATAAAATGTAAAACATATTGCATATATTCTGATGATCATATATAAAATAAATCAATTTCTATATTTATATCGTACAATAGTGCAACTGATTTTTCAAAAAGAAACAATTGATTTCATACATAATTCATAGAAGTTGAACTTATTACTAATGTTTAAAACATAATTTAGCATACATGATAATAGTACTAGATATAGATTGTCCTATTCATTTGATCAACAATAATAGGCCACAATCAATCCTTCCATCAATTAGTCTTTCTGAGAATACAAAAGTGCATCAATAGTGATAAAAAAATTATGTATAACTGAAAAGGCCATGTTCCATTATTTCATCGAGGCATCTGCAAACTTACAATAAAGTATTCTTTGTAAATGTTCTCAATAAAATTATGGACCCTTCTCTAAATGCATGAGAAGGGTTTAAATACTATATTAACCACTTACAAAAATAGATTATACAAAATATCCTGTGAGGTGGTTTCAAACAACCTTCCTCATTCCTAGTGCCTATTTGCTAAAATTGAAATTATTAAAAACAAACTAACTTATAATCATGCCCAATGATATATTACTGCTAGCTCTGCTTTTCTGCTCACAAATATCTGACATTGGTTGAACCTGTGGAGGCTTCCCGAACTGCATCATCATTTTCCCAGGAAATATAGCATCCTATAAAAGTGGTTGCATTTTCTGTATGGAATCCAGAGAGCAACTCAATGTCATTACTTGAATATGTGGTTTAACTAGTAATTGCCAGTATGATTCCCAATCAGTCTTCTTCAGTTGTGCAAGCGTTTCTTCTCGGAGTTGACCTGTGTTTTTCCAAATTTGTTCTAAATTCCTGATATCAGGAATCGATTTGTGATTTCCTTATTTAATCAAACCAGAGGTATGAAACATATGGTTAATCATTTTGACCGTACTCTTTGATATACCTACAGCTCTGGCTATGGCCAACTCTCCCTGTTTTACCTGTGCATCCCAGTCAGTAAAAAGGATATCTTTGAAAGTTTCTTTGATCTTTGGGAGACTTGACTTTCTCCCTTCCTCTGAATCTTTCCATTCAATATAATCAGAAATTTTAGTACTGAGTTCATTAAAATAAATTCTCTGGTCAATGACTGTATTGGTCAATTTTTCACTAATTTACAAGTGTGGTATTATGTCTAACATCTGTAAAATAAACAATTTTTGTTGTTTTGAGAGTAAGGAATTCAATTCCAATGCTTCTTTTATGAATTCCTCTGCAGTAGGAATACCTTCATATTTCGTAAGCTCTTCTCTAAATTTGTTAATCAATGTGTTTTTGCTAGATAATTCATTTTCATGACTTATCTTAAGTATTTCCATATCTTGCTTAAATTTGAGGATTTGCTTCTCTACCTTCTGATTCTAACTAATCCTTTCTTGATCCAATTGCTACTGTAGCTGCATGATCTTATCATATTTTTCTTGAACCAAAATGGATACGTAGGTTGCCTTATCCATCATTTCAGTAGTGTATGCTCTAGCAAATTGTGATAGCCGAGTCAGATTTTCAATTGGATTTTAAGGAGTATCTTTCTATACAACTTCCATTACCTCATTTCTCGAAGGTGTTTCAGTCCTTCTCCTTTTACTTTGTTTCCTTACTACAGCTTTATGGAGAGGGCTGTAGAATACATCCAGTAGACTGATATTAGTTACCTTCAAAACAATATCATCAGTTGGAAACATAGGAATGACTTATGTTTCTTGGGAGGTTATCCAGGACTTTCAATGATTTCTTTTGCCGAAACTGTTTGTCCCTTTGGAGTGTGAAATTATATATCTTTTTGTGAAGATGATACCTTTGGGGTATTTATCAATGTGTTGCTAACTGGATTCCATATTTTATCTAGTTCACTATGACTTCATGAATCTGTTTTTTCTTTCTTGATTTCTTTGCTTGCTTCAGTTGTATAACTGGTAACTAAGACATTTTGAGGGACACGTCTGAGTATTTTTTCTCTGTACTCATTGAATCTTTGTATTTATACTGGATTTAGGTTCAATTTGACAAAATTTTGGACTTCTTCAAAAGTCCCAACTGATTGCAAAATGTCTTCAAATATATCATTAGTATGTATGATAGGTTTGACTTTAAATAACTGAGTAAACTTGTTAGCAATCTTCTCTGGGTCGAACTGCCTTTAGGGTAAAATGGGGAGCTTCAAAAGCTCAATATTCTGACATTATTTCAATGCATGATTGAAATTGCTGAGGGTAAATGTACCACATTGAAGTGGAAAACTTGGCCATAAGGATTTTTTACTATCCTTCAAAGATTTGGTGAGTCCATTACTAACAGTTTGGGAAGCAATTTCTCTCGCCATTAATTTATCGAAAACATACAAAGGAAGAATATGTGGGGGAGCAGAGCTTCCAAATACTCTAATATATGAAAATGATTCTTCAAAAAAATATGCCTATCATTTGAACGTCTGCAAGGGCTTCCTTAGTGAACCTAGGGCTCACTCTATCAAACATAAATTGATGTAATGGTAATACAACTCCATAACATAGCCTATGAAAATGTGGTGCATAATTATGCTCCCATATCTCTTTATGACTCAAATGAATAGGAGTGGGATCCTCGAGAGTCCATTTCCAACCCATAACTGGAAAGACAGTAAAAAAAACAGATAGCATCAAAAATATATGCACTCATGAAAAATTGAGGGACAGGTTTGGAGGAAGAATCTCTTGTTTCACGATATTCATTAATCGCTTTAGCTAGATTTTTAGAAAGAATGGTTTCCAAATTCATGATATGGCAGTTAACACAGGAATCAATCAGGGGAAGCCAATTTATGGAGAATTTGGTATTATCAGGGAGACCATATAATTTGCATAGCATCGCAGCTACAAATTTGTAGGGTTTTTCCAGTGAGGCGATAGGGTACATACCTGATTTCTCATGTTTGAACTTGTTGTCCAGTTTCCTCTAGTCCTGAATTGTCTTGAAAGGGTCCTCATTGTTCTTTGAAAATTTCTTAACAAATCTATTATCATAGATGTCCTATGGGTCAAGTAGCTTGTACATGATTTTAAAGTCTTCGACTCTAAAAGAACCTAAGATTTCATTCTTAGCAGTTCTTAATTGTCTGTCCTTGATTGTTGAATTATCAAGCACCCACCTATTCATGTCAATATATGGTAAAAGAGTAGCCCTTGCCGCTATCCTATGAAGGAAGGAACATGCAATATCTTTAAATTGTAAATTTGAGGGCCTTGCATCATCAGCAGTCACTTTGACCTCCACTACCTCAGGTTCTTCGTCTTCAATAATGGTATAGATAGCTTGCCACTTTGTGGCACCTCCATCAACATTGCAAACTGTATCTGAGACTATTGGCGATATTTTTGTGTATTCTTCTTTCGCAACAGTCCATTTGTTGTGCTTTTGCATTACCTTCCGGATGGACATATCTTGAAGGAAAATCCCTATAAAAATAGAGTAATGATCAAATGATGGAAGATATATTTGATATGACCAATTCAAAAAGAAAAGATTTGGGAAGCAGTTGTTCCATTAATTATCTGTAACCAAACAATAACTATTTGCATTGGTATGATAAAACACACTTAATCTTTCTGACATGATTTATTTCACGTAAAACCTTTATTTAAAACCTGTAAAATCTATTGCATCGCGCCCTTTGAATCTATCGCTATGAAGCATATTAAATTTTGTTTATGCGATATGCGATTTCGTGAAATCGCAAAATCATCATTTCAGAATATCACAAAATCAGAGTTGTTGCAATATCAGAAATTTGGTGAAGTTTGCTTAAAGTTTCATATATTTTTTCACGATGTGTGATTTATGTTGTCGCTTTCGAAACTTTGATCGCTGATCTCAAAATCGGTGTTTTGCTTTTTTGTTACTTATCTTTTAATGAGAAAATATCATGCGGGATGTGATTTGCAGTAGGTTATTTTCAAGGATGTTTTTATTAATTTCTTTTTTTTTTTTGTTTTTATTAAAAAAAAGTAATAATGTTTTTAGGAATTTAATTTTTTATCTAAAATGAAAAATTTATTTTTAATAAGGGTCCCTATTTCTATTTATCAAAGGTCTAGATTATTTTGAAAAATAAAAATTGGGGGGATTTGTTGCATAGCACAACACGACCATACTGGGGACCCGAATTATTAAAAAACCTTAATATTTCCTCAAAAATTCAAAAATCCCACTCAAATTTAGATGACTCAAGTGTTAGCCAAGACTGGTATCTATTTTTTGATGGTGGACAACAGCCAGCCTCAAGAAAGTTGAAATCATACACTTGGTGACTCCACAGTTTTCAGTAGGCCTATAGAATCCACTAGGAAATCCTGATATTATCAAAACTCAAAAAGGAACCCAGTCAAAATACTTTGTGAAATAAGTATTTATTTCATTGATTGGTTTGTTTTCAGCTATTATAAAACCTCCAACCTCTCTACACCTTGGGTTTAAAATCTGGCTTCTAAGAGAATCTGTACCATATCCCATCATGACCCAAACCCTCCATTAATAGTTGACAATCCAAAGAAAATCTTAAGGAAAAATCATAGATTTGAGAGTTCGATTGTTAGCAGGCCTATTCACAAAGCAATTTCCTTACCTGAAAACCTTAAAACTTGCAGGATATCCAATTTGACCCACACTTAGAATAAAGCTTATTCAAGACTAGATCCTAGAATTGGATAACCCAAATAATTTTGGACCCATCCATCTTACAATAGAGTCCTGTTGTGCGCACCTCAACCCCCACTCATACACCCACTATTCACCTTCATCCATTCTGTTGGGTGTGGAGCCTGATTATCTTGTTTATTTTGTATCACAGCGTTGGACCCCTGTAGCTTAATGGGGGTAGCAATGCCGCCTGTAATTAAACGCTACCTAGGGGGTCCAGGGTAGGGCAGCTGCGACTTTATGGAGCCTCTCCCTGGCGGGGCGCTTCATGGGTAGCACCCCAGAAACTAAAAACAGATGTAAAATTGCCTTGTAAAAGTATAATAATTTCTAGTCAATCTAGGCCGTTCATTAAGTGGATGATCTGATGGTAGAAGTTATGTTTAGTTTAGGGTTTTTTTCCCTAGAAGGCAACCCCTCGCTTTGTATGAGGGTATTGTATTGCAGTTTTGTATTATATGTGTATTCTCAGAGAGAGAAACAAATAGGGAGACTATGAGAGAGAAAAAATGATATTACAGTGGATTTGTTGTAGGTTGTGTCTCTTCATTTTGCTGGATAATAGAAAGGAAGGATGCAACTAGAAAAACTTGGATTTATTGTATTCAGAATAAATCTGATGTATTTGATACTTTCAAGAAATGGAAATCTTTGATTGAGATTGAGACAGGAAAGAATTTGAAGTGTCTTAGATGAGATAATGGAGGTGAATATTGTAGAAAAGAGTTTTATAGGTACTGTTCAGAGCATGGAATTCATAGAGAGAAGATAGTTCCAAGAACACCACAAGAAAATGGTGTGTCAGAAAGGATGAAAAAAAAAGCATGGAGCGTGCAAGGTGCATGAGATTGCATGCAGGATTGCCTTTACAATTTTGGGCAGATGTTGTAGATATTGTTGTTTATCTAATAAACAGAGGGCCTTCAAGTTCCTTAGATGGTGGTATTCCAGAGGAAGCATGGACAGGTAAAAAATTAAACTACTCTTTTTTAAAACCTTTTGGTTGTGAGGCCTTTGTCCATATTAATAAAGAAAATAGAACAAAGCTTGAGGAAAAATCAAAGAAATGTACCTTTATTGGATATGGTGTTAATGATTTTGGTTATCGCTTATATGATTATGAAAATCACAAAATCATTAGGAGCAGATATGTAATATTCAATGAAAAGGTCTTGTATAAGAATTAGTTCCAGGAAAAGAAACAGGAAAAAGAAAACAAAGAATAAATAGTTCTTGATGAGATCACAGAAAAGGTAAAGGTGCCTGAAAATAATAATAATCAAGAGCCACAACAACAACAACCACCACAACAGCAACAGGCACCTCAAACACATAAAAGTGGTGTTAGAAGATCTACTAGGATAAGTATACCCCCTGAACGATACACTCCATAATTATATTATTTATTGTTGACTAATTATGGTGAACCTGAATGTTATGAAGAAGCAATGCAGGTTGAAACCAGGAAGAAGTGGGAGCTAGCCATGGAAGAAGAGATGGACTCCTTAATGCATAACTAGACTTGGGACTTAGTCAGGTTGCTTGCAAGTAAAACTACATTGCAGAATAAATGGGTTTACAGGCTGAAGAAAGAAGATGGAGGAAAACAGAGGTACAAAGCTAGACTTGTGGTGAAGGGGTTTGCACAAAAGAAAGGTATTGATTTTGATGAAATATTTTCTCCTATTGTTAAGATGACTTCAATCAGAACTATTTTAAGTCTTGTAGCAGCGGAAGATTTACATCTTGAACAGTTAGATGTAAAGACAACATTTCTCCATGGAGATTTGGAGGAAGAGATATACATGCAGCAACCAGAAGGATATGAGATCAAAGGGAAAGAAAAATTGGTGTGCAGGTTAAAGAATAGCTTGTATGGCTTAAAACAGGCTCCAAGGCAGTGGTATCTAAAATTTGACAAGTTTATGTCTGAACAAGGTTATACTAGATGTCACTCTGATCATTGTGTTTATCTAAAAAGGAAAAATGATGGCGGCTATATTATATTGTTATTGTATGTAGATGACATGCTTGTTGCAGGGTCTAACATGCAGGAAATAAATGTGCTCAAAAGAAAATTGGCAAATTCATTTGCAATGAAGGATTTGGGAGCTGCAAAACAAATCCTTGGTATGAGAATAACTAGAGACAGAAAAAATCACAAATTAACATTGTCTCAGAATGAGTACATACAAAAGGTGTTCAAAAGATTTAATATGCAGAATGCAAAACTAGTTAGTACACCTTTTGCTAGCCATTTCAAACTTAGTAAGGAGATATGCCCCAAGACCCAAGAAGAAATGGACTATATGTCTACAACTCTATATGCATTAGTAGTTGTAAGCTTAATGTATGCAATGGTCTGCACAAGGCCTAATATTGCACATGCAGTGGGAGTTGTAAGAAGGTACATGAACAATCCAGGAAAAGAACATTGGATGGCAGTAAAATGGATTCTCAAATATTTGAAAGGTGCCACAAATCAAGCATTATGCTTTGGTGGTTCAAACATTGTTCTACAGGGATATGTTGATGCATATATGGCAGGTGACAGAGATAATAGGAGGAACACTACAGAATATGTATTTATTGTAGGTGGAATAGTTGTCAGTTGGGTTTCAAAAATCCAAAGTGTTGTTGCACTTTCAACAACAGAAGCAGAATATGTTGCTGCTAAAGAGGTTAGTAAGGAAATGATTTGGTTACAAAGGTTTATGGATGAATTGGGTAAGAAGCATGATATGGGCACATTATAAAGTAATAGCCAAAGTGCCATTCATCTTGCAAAGAACTCAACATTTCATTCCAGGACTAAACACATACAACTCAAGTACCATTTCATACGGTCAATATTGGAAGATGGATAGTTGAAGCTGGAAAAGATACACACTAGCCAGAATCCTGCAAATATGCTAACAAAAGTTTTAACCAGGGAGAAACTGAGAATATGCTCAGTTTCAATTGGTCTTCAAGGATGACGATGAAGATGAGAAACAACCAGGTCCAAAGAGGAGTCATTGTCCAGAAAATGAAGCAGCGGTGGAGTTGCTACAATCAGTCTCCAAGTGGGAGATTTTTGGGTGTGGAGCCTGATTATCATGTTTATTTTGTATCACAACGTTGGACCCCTGTACCTTAATGGGGCTGACAATGCCTCCCGTAATTAAATGCTACTTGGGGGGTCCAAGGGGGTGGCTGCGACTTTATGGAGCCTCCCCCTAGTGGGGGGCTTCAGGGGCAGTGCCCCGAAGCTAAAAACAGATGTAAAATTTCCTTGTAAAAGTATAGTAATTTCTAGTCAATATGGGATGTTAATTAGGCGGATGATCTAACCGTGGAAGTTATGTTTATTTTAGGGTTTTTTCCCTATAAGGCAACCCCTCGCTTTGTATGAGGGTATTGTATTGCAGTTGTTTATTTTATGTGTATTCTCAGAGCAAGAAACAGCTAGGGAGACTGTGAGAGAGAACAAAGGATATTACAACAAATTTGCTGTAGGTTGTGTCTCTTTATTTTGTTGGATAATAGAAAGGAAGGACTGGCTGTTCGGGGTGGACGAAGCCCAAACAGGGTGAACCACGTATATCTGTGTCTCTCTGGTTTTATGTGTTTTGTGTGCTTTTGTTTTTACGCATATTTTATGTGTTTCATTGCTATGTAATATATAATTTTATAACACATTCCACCCTCCACCTCCTTTTATCAACCCTCCACTTATTAACCCCCCTTGGGTTCCCCAACCACCAACCATGGAAACCTGGTATGCCCCAATAGTCTTACCATTTCCTTTAGTACCTCTACCACTGGACTATCAGTCCCAAATCCCCTTATTTGATGTAAGTGGTTCTACAACTGCTCAAAAACATGTGGATAGAAAGGATGACTCTTTTTATTGACAAGAGATAGATGATGAAACTGTTAAGATAAGAATGTTTTCTCAAAGCTTTGGGGGAGAAGCAAGAAATTGGTTTAAAAACCTGACCCCTAACAGCATACATGACCTCCATTCCTTTCACCAACTGTTCCTAAATAAATGGGAAGTCAAGAAAAATCCTCTTCAAATCTTATCAGAATATGAAAACATCAAGAGAAACGTTGGAGAGAGTGTACAAGATTACTGCCCTAGGTTCAACAGTGTATATAACACCCTCCCTCCTCACATAAAACCCCCACAAGGTCTAGCCTTAGTGCAATTTACAGATGGTTTTGACTCAAAGATGGCTTATCAACTAAGGAAAAGAAACCCTCCTACATTATAAGGCATGCAGAGGGGTGCAGTAAATGTAGAGGAAAATCTGATTGCCAAAAGAGCTAGAATGAAAAATGAAAAAGAGTCACATATAGGGAAGAGATTGTAGCCTCCACATCTGATATTAAGATTGAAAACCTTGTTAGAGCCATGGAGAGGATGATGGAGAGAATAAACCTAAATGAGAGAGCTTTTCCTAGAGAAAACCAAGCAGCTTCTCAGAATAGAAACTAGAACCAAAACCAAAACTTTAGAAAAAAACCCCTCAAATAAGACAGGGGGAACAGAGAGGACCTAACCAGCAAATTAGGCCTCCTTTCCAAGAAAACTATGCTGATGAGGATGAGGGAGTGATTGAAGAACCAGAAGAAAGTCAAATTAATCTAATGGGAGTTAATGATGAAGATTTTCCTCACTAAGGAAGAACAAGGCATATTTTCCACAACTCAAATTGAAGAAGAATGCCAAGAATCCAAGGACTATAAACAAGGATTAGAAAATGCTATCATGGAAGTGCATATACAATACGACCTCAGAAGCAATAAATTTCAAGAAATTCCCAAGAGAAAGAACCCTGAAATTTCTGCTAGAAAGGCCCTTGAAATTGATTCTTAAAAGACAACAGAAAGTTTAGATAAAATGGTTAAAAGTTTTGATAAAAATGAAAACAAAAACATTCTAGAAAAAAGAACTAGTAAATCAACTAGAAACCCTAACAAAATTGATCCAGCTGATATCCCTAGAAAAAATCAGCAGTCTGAAATTGCTGCAAAAGCAATGTCTGATAAAACTGATATAATTTTTCCAAAAACACAAACACCTTTTAATATTGAGAATGAAATTGCCAAGATAAAAATCTCCATAAATCTTATTGAATTGGCGGGCAAGATGTATATAGATCCGATGTTTTGAAAGCACTAAACATAGGAGAAAATGTTGATACTATAAATTTGAATGATGACAAACCTGAAATTTTGTTTGGGCTTGAAGTAGATGGAAAATTCCAAGAGGGAGGTGTTCCCCCATTTTATGTTAGTTTGAATATTCATGAAAAAATCCTCCATAATGGCATGTTAGATTTAGGAGCATCTCTTAACCTCATTCCAAAGGTATTTATGGAGAGGATGGGCCTTGAGACAATGAGACCATACAAAGACTTGTACTCTTTTGACTCCAGTAGAGTTAAATGTCTAGGCCTAATCAAATATCTCTGTGTTACTTTAACACAAATACTAGCCAAAATCCTAGTAATGGATATTGCAGTGGCTGAAATTCCCCATAAATATGGAATGCTTATATCACGCTCATGGGGAGCTAAAATTCAAGGCGCCCTCCAAATGGATATGACCTATGCTACCATACCAGTCTTTAGTCAACCAAGAAGACTATATAGAGAAACTCATATGAAATACATGGTCAGAAATCAAGAATAGCTTGATAACTCTCCCCTTTATTATGTCCACATAGACCTTGATTCATTTATCCTTTACAATGATGAAACATTAATGAACAAGTAGCAGTTAATGAAAATTTAGTGGATAAAGAAGAAGAAAAGAAAGAACGGTCAGACCAAATAGAAAATGAAAAACACAAGTCTGAAACTGAACCTCTTTGGAGCATGAGCTTTGATGGTTGTTGTGGTAAAACTAGATTAGGAGCAAGTGTTTGGGTACACAACACTAAGAACAACCATGCAGAGGGTCACTCCTACAAACTGAACTTTCAATGTACAAATACTATAGCAGAATATGAGGCACTCCTTCTAGGGCTACAATTACTAAATAAATTAGAGGCCAAAAGGATCTTTGTCCATGGGTATTATGAGATAATCATTAGGAAAATTAAAAGAGAATATTCAACTAAACATCCTAGATTAAGAGCATACAGGAATGCTTCCTTTGACCTCTTAAAAACATTCAAATAATATGACCTTGCCTCTATCCCAAGAAATCAAAATATCCTTGCCAATGGACTAGCATTTGTAGCAAGTACTTGTCAACTACATCATCCTAAAAAAAATACACAGTACAAGGAAAATACATCCTAGATTAAGAGCATACAGGAATGATTCCCTTGACCTCTTAAAAATATTCAAAGAATATGACCTTGCCTCTATCCCAAGAAATCAAAATATCCTTGCCAATGGACTAGCATTTGTAGTAAGTACTTTTCAACTACATCATCCTAACAAACAAAAACACAGTACAAGTCAAATACAGACCAGAGGTCCTTGATAATATAAGATATTCGCAAGTTTTGAAGGTGACCCATAGATTGAAGATTTCCTGCAATCCAGGAATGAGTTTGATCCAGATTCAGACTTAGATCAAGAAGAGGACTGCTCTGCTAAGGATAAAATATACAAAGAGGAGCCCCCTCATAATGATGATATAAATCTGTTAGTGAAGAAAGACCCACATGAGACAGGACTCTGTGAAGATCCAAAAAAAGAAGAGTTTGAAGTGCTGCAGTTCAGACATAATACCTTGCCAAGAGGACTTGTCCCTCTATAGGAACTTTTTGATTTCAACAATTTTTCTAGAAAGCTAAACATGGAATCCACTTAAACAAATGTGGCGGAGTGCAATATAGGCAGTGAGTAAGAACCCAAAATGGTAAAATTGTCAAAGACATTTCCAACACCTATAAAACATAAATACATTGAGCTATTCAGAGAATTTAGTGATGTGTTTTCTTGGAGTTATAAATACTTGAATTCCTATGATACTGATATCATCCAGCACAAAATTCCACTCAAAGAAAGACAGAAGCCCTTTAAACAGAAGCTAAGCAGAGTAAATCCTGTCCAACTTCTACTAGTTGAGAAAGAAATAAAGAAAATGTATGATGTTGGAATAATAGTCCCACTCAGGTACTCAGAATGGGTTTCGAATATTTTATCTGTGAGGAAGAAAATAGGAGAGATCAAGCTCTACATAGACTTTAGAAATTTAAACAAAGCATCCCTGAAGGACATCTACACTTTACCAAAGATAGATCACATACTGAAAAGGGTAGTAGGCTCCAAAAGGATATCTCTGCTTGATGGCTTTTTAGGGTATAATCAGGTGCTGGTACATCCAAATGATCAACACAAGACAACTTTCACTACACCTTGGGGCACCTTTATCTATAAAAAAATGTTGTTTGGGTTAATGAATGTTGGAGCCACTTTTCAAAGAGAAATGGATATTACTTTCTCAAAATAAATAGGTTTCTTCATCATGATATATATTAATGACATCATAGTCTTTTCAAAAACTGATGAAGAACATCTAGCTCATTTGAGGAAGGTATTTGAGAAATGCAGAAAGTATGTGCTCTCTTTGAATCCTAAGAAATACTTATTTGGCCTTCAAGAAGGAAATTTGTTAGGCCACATCATATATGAAGAAGTGATCAAGATTGAACCCAATAGGATTGAGGGAATATTGCAACTCAACCACCTAAGAAACATCAAATATCTTCAATCTTTCATTGGAAAGATAAATTTCTTAAGAAGGTTCATACCAAACCTTGCAGAAACCCTGAGGAACATCACCAACATTCTCAAAAGAGAGTCAGGAGTCAAGTGGACCAAAGAGGAAAAGCAGTCTTTTGATTTAGTGAAACAAGAACTTACACGAGCACCTATTCTAACCATCCCTGACTTCACCAAAGATTTCTTTATATTTTCCTTTGCATCAGAACACACAATTATTGTTGTATTATTGCCAAAAAATAGAAAAGGACAGGAGCAGCCCATAGCATTCTTCAGCCAAGCTTTAATAGATGCACCTATGAAATATAATATCATGGAAAACTAAGCTTTTGCCTTAGTCAAAGCACTAAAGGATTTCAGAGTTTATATTTTGCATTCACACATCATTTCATTTGTGCCTCACATAGTGGTTAAAGGCATACTTACACAAGATCCTGATGGAAAAAGAGGCAAGTGGATTAATGTCATCTTGGAATATGATCTATAAATGAAACCCACCAAGCTAATCAAAGGACAAGGATTGGTTAAACTACTGGCAAAAACAATTTTTCAAGCACTAGACATCAATATGATTCACTCATTGGATGAACAAGAGGAGTTGGTGACTCCACCTATTAAGGAAGCATTCCTGAACTCTCCCTGGTAAGCATATATACTGTATGTACTTTTTAATTTAAATGCTTCTCCTGGTTTTTCCAAAACCAAGGCCAGATTCTTGAAACTGAAGGCTGTAAATTTATGCATTCTGGAAAAGGTTTTATATTGGAAAAATTCTAGTGGTGTATTTCTTAAATGCTTTCCTAAAAAATATGCAGATAGGATTATGCATGAATTTCATGAAGGAGAATGTGGAGGCCACCTCTATTGGAAAACTAATATTAATAAGATCCTTAGTTTTGGTTTCTATTGGCCCACCCTTTTCCAAGACATCCAAAAAATAGTTACATGTCATAAGTGCCAAATTTTTGAGGGAAAAATAAAGCTAATGCCTTTGCATTTACAACCAATCTTTGTTGAAGCTCCTTTTCAACAATGGGGTTTAGAATTCATTCGAGAAATCCACCCTTCCTCCTCTTCCTAGCATAAATGGATCCTTACTGCAACTGGCTATTTTACTAAGTGGATAGAATCCATTCCTTCCAGGACTACCACAGACTCAGTAATCATCAGATTTCTCGAAATCAACATTCTATCTAGATTTCGTTGTCCTAGGAAGATCATTACTGATAATGTTGTTGCCTTTAAATCCAAGAAAATGGTTGATTTTTGCCACATATATCACGTTACTTTGGGACACTCTACAGCTTATTACCCTTAAGGTAATGGATTGGCTGAATCCTCAAATAAAAGTCTGGTGGACATCATTAAAAAGTTGCTGGAGGAAAATAAGAAATCATGGCATAGAAAATTGGTACATGCACTATGGGTATACAAGCTAACAAATAAGAAGTCAATTGATATGTCACCCTATCAGCTAGTATATGGAATGGATGTAGTCTTCCAAAAGACCTTGGGAGTGCCAGTAATTAAGCTCATTTAAGAGGTGCAGTCTGAAGAGAATGATATACAAAGAAGAATAAACCAAACTATTCAGCTGCAACAAACTAGAGAAGGAGCATACAACAAAACACAGTTGTTACCAGAAAATATGAATAAAATATTTGACAAAAGAACCAAAGAAAATGATTTCAACATTGGAGACAAAGTGTTGAAGTGGGATTCTAGAAGAGAGGACAAAGGAAAGCATGGAAAATTTGATAACTTGTGGAAAGGTCCATACATCATTCATTCTGCAAGGGGTAATAATCATTCTTCTTACAAGAAATGGATGGAACAGAGTTATTTGGAGGTCCTATCAATGGCAGGATGCTAAATCGTTATTTCAGTCATAAATCTCAGTTTAGATTTTCTTCATTGTAAATAAAATTTCTTAAACAAAACTCAAAGAAAATTGTCCAAAAAGAAAGAAATAAAAGAAAAATAATAATAAAAGAGGGTAGATAAAAGAAAAAGGTAAGCCCCATACCAAAAAATGAATGTTTCTGAAAGTGTTGCAAGTCAAAATGCCACTACTTTAAAGAAGCCTTGTGCAGTCATGCAGTTTAAAACATGATTGTACAAATTTTGAATTTTTTTCTTATAAGTTAGAAAATGAAGACTTACCAAATTGTTCAAACTTGGCTTATCGATAGGTAGATAGAAAATGACATTGGTTCCAAAGCCTAATCTGAACCAATAAGAAAAGTAAGGGTTAGATGATAAATGAGAGATTCAATACCAAAGCCATCATTTTAGTTTGCTTTTGCAAATAATATTGTGTGTAGCTTGTCCAAAAATGACACAATTCATGATGATCAAACTGCCTAATCTTGATTCATTCATGCTTTAAATTTCATGTTGTTAGTGAGTGAATAAAAATCTAGCCAAACTGTTTAATCTTGGAAAAATAGTAGTTAGGTAGAGAATAAAAAGAGCTCATTAGTTTAATCTGATACTTTGGAAGTTATAAGGTTAGAAATAGGTAGTTTTCTTTCAAAAGAAAATTGATGTCAAGGTTTGCAAGTCTAAATGCACCCAATAAATGAAAAAAAAATGTTTGAGTAACTGATGGGTAGGCAAAAGTAAGTTGCAGCAGATCATAAATCAAAGAGTAGAAATCAGCCAAATACATCAGGCTACTTGTCTACAAATGTTATTGACACCTCCTAAAGGAGCTTCCCTCCCAAGCTGGAGCCACTGTTAGTATTTTTTATTTCTACAATATCAAAAGATGATTGTGTATTTCTCACATCCTGCTGAAAATAATATTCCCTGATTATCATTTATTTTCAAAAATCTCATTGCCTTCATTATTTTCCATTTAACTTCTCCATTATCTCTCATTTTACCTATTCTGACACTCTCATGCTCTGAAATCTTATGTTTGACCTAAAAACCCTCATTTTAGCCTTTTCCCCTTCCAAAAACCCTTTTCCTATACCTAAAACCCCATTCCCTTTTCTAAAAACCTTTCCCCTCTACTCATTCCCCTTCCTTCATATAAAAAAATGTAAAAGCCCCATTTTTTACATTATTTTATAGTAATTTTAATCAGATGGGTCCCACCTAAATAAGCCCTATTTGTTTAGACCCCGACCTGTATTATGTTTAAAATCCCGATCCACCTTTATATTTAAGCACCTCCGCTTTAATATACCCAGGCCCCACTTTTTTATTTAACCCTGTCGCTTCATTCAAAACTGGCCCCACCTTTCAAAACCTACCCACGGTCAAATCTACACCCGACCTCCATCTGATCTCCACCCCTTGATCTGATGACCCTCGTGCCTTTTTGCAAACCCAAATGCCCGAGGTTTAAAACCTTCAAAGGGTTGCAAAGTGGGCAGTTTCGCAACCCATCCTTCCCTCCACGTGTCGCCTCTCTTTTTTATCGCATCCCTCTGTCCAAAACCACGTAATCACTTACGCCCCTTGCGATAAACCAAAAATCACCTTCGCGCCTTAAGGAGAAACCACTGACAATTAAAAAATTCTCCGAGCTCTGTACTATTACGATAAGTCCCCAAGCCACCATGTAACCCCTATAATGTTTCTAAAGACCTGGAAGGCCATTTTCTAAACGCATAAATTAAAAACCTACATTATCCAAACTCTATCCGCAGATTTCCCAACTACCTTCAAGCCATATCACTCCCATGCAAAGGTCCAGTGTTTTAAATTAACAAATTGTTTAAATTTTGCATGGTCTCAATTGTCAAAACTTCAATTACTTTGTAGTAAATGCAAATATGTCACCCTAGATTAGGGAAATCTCCTCATCTGTCATTAAATACTGCATGTATTTTTCATGATCATGATCAGTTGCTGGGTTGGATTTTGATCAGACTCTGAGTTGAAAAGATCATTGCACTGGAGCACCGTAACTGTTTTGAGTTGGATATCAGTAATACAAGCACTTTCACAGGATTCTTGAGCTATGTTAATGGTGATGTTATCCCTCCTGTGTTAATGTTTTCTCCTTTGTGTTTTCATATTGTACATCAGTCTCCCTGATTTCAGAACATAAATCTTAGATTAAGATATGTTGCATGAGCACCTTAATGCTTTCTGTCACTGTTATCTCTATGTTTTCCTATGCAAAGTATAGCTAAATAATTCAGAGACTGTCTGCTATTTGGTTTTACCTAGCTATTATCTTGAGGTTTTCTCTTGAATTTTAACTAAATAATTCAAAGATTGTCTGCTCTTTAGTTTCTCTTAAACTATTATCTTGAGGTCTTTCTTATGAGGTTGAGTTAAAGAATTCTTAAATGCTATTTACCTCTATTGAACTATTCATCTTACATTTTTTCCTCTAAGGAAATGAATGCAAAATTCAGATTTTGTCTACTCTACTTTTATGTTTTAAGTATAGTTAAATAATTCAGAGACTGTCTGTTATTTAGATTCACTGAACTCACTATCATTTCATATTCATCTTGCCAGAAAAATCCATTTGATATAGTTAGCTTTCCCTGTGAAAACCCTTGAAAATTTGATGTACAATTTAACCCTTTTATGACTCCATAGCCCAAAGGATTAAGCTTCCCACACTCTATCTGTTCAACGAAACAAAACAAACAACCCCAAAATTGATAACTAGCCTAAAATTAGAAGAATATAATCATAAAGCTAAAATAGTTAAACATAAACAAAGAGAGAGCCCTCTCTGAGCCTAGGAAGGCTAGGTCATAGACTCCAAAGTGGTTTGATGTGGTTCCCTATTACTTGTTCTTGCCAATATTACAAATTAAAGGGAGCCAACAGATACCATATGACCCATATATTCCACCTCTTGTACTCCAAAGAAACATTTGGAGGTTTTTGCGTATAATCGTTTCTCCTCCAATAGTTTGAGCACCCTCTCAAAATGTTGAACATGATCCATCCAAGACCTGTTTTAGATTAGTATATCATCAAAAAATACTGTCAAAAATTTTCTAAGGAATGGTTTGGAAATGGAATTCATCAACCCTTGAAATGTAGAAGGTGCATTGGTAAGGCCAAAAGGCATGACCAAAAATTCATAATGACCCTCATGAGTTCGAAATGTTGTTTTTGGAAAATCTTCAGTCTTCATTCTAATTTGATGATATCCTGAACAAAGATTCAACTTAGTAAAATAAATTGCTCCATTTAATTCATCCAATAATTCATCAATCATAGGAATGGGAAATTTATCTTTAATAGTGAGCTTATTGAGCTCCCTATAATCCGGACACATGCGCCATGATCCATCCTTCTTGTGCACCAATACTACTGGAGTAGAGAAAGAAATTTGACTAGGTTGAATTATACCAACTTCTAACATTTCTGCAATCATGCATTCAATTTCTCTCTTTTGGACATAAGGATATTTGTAAGGCCTGATGTTTGGAGGAAAAATTACTAGAATCAAATGAATAGCATGATCATGATCAGGAATAGGTGGGATTCCATTGGGAGTTTCAAACACCTTGGAATGATTGTCCAAGACTTTTTGGAGATCTGGAGAAATAGATGATTTTGATGTTGGAACTTCTAGTGAGCATAATTGTGAAATTACGCCTCGTTGTTATTTCTTCAGAAGCTTTGTCATGACATTAGAGCTTATTATCTTTCCCAAATTCCCAGCGATACCCCATAAGTCAACATCCTTTCCTTCCAAAGAAAATTTCAAGAAAAGTTCATGAAAATTAAAAGTTGTCATCCCCAAATATTGTAACCATTGTACTCCTAGTACAACGTCAACACCTCCCATTAGAATGGAAATAATTTGAATTTTCAATACATATTTCCCCATGGTTATCTTGATTTTATGGCATTTTCCAGAGAAATTTATAGTTCGTCCATTTTCAACCATCACTTGACATTCTGGTGCTAGGTATAGGAAGAAATTTAATTCCTTGGCTACCTTACAATGAATAAAATTATGGGTACTACCCGAATCAATCAACACTATTACCTTTTTCTTCTTGATATTTCCTTCTATCTTGAGAGTTTGAGGAGTGGTAATTCCTGCCAATGCATTACACAATATTGTCAGACTCATTTCTTCTTATTTTAGGGTTGATTAATCCTGGTGTATATCCTCTTCTTTTGAATTTTCTTGTTCATTTTCTTCCTCCTCTTTAGAATCTATGTAAAATAATTTCTTCTCAGCACACTTATGACCTTTAGTGTATTTTCTATCACAAATATAGCAAAGCTCTTTTGCTCTTTTTTCTTCCAATTGTTGTGGTGTCAACCTTGTAGATTATGGAATTCTAGGAGTAGCAACACTTCCATATTTATAGATGTGAGTGGTAGGCTTCCTTGTCGCCCTAATATTACATTCAAAATTTCTTTCCAACCTGAATTCTTTCTCCAATGAACCAGGTTCCCAAAGGAAAACCTCATGTTGGATGTTATCCTTTAAATTTCCTATGAAGACATCAATCCTTTGTTTCCATGGAATATCATTTACCCTTATATTCAGTTTTTGGAAGTCCTCAATGTGCTCCACCGCTAAACCCTTTTGTTTGAGATTTATCAATTGGAAAAAGAAGGTGTTTATATTTGTATCCTCATAATGTGCTATCATTTCCTCCGTAAAAATTGACCAAGTGACAATTTTTTTAAGGGAGAAAATCCATCGATACCATACAAATGTATTTCGTTCTAAATGTAAAGTTTAAATGTGTTCCTTTTGTGTGTTTTGCACATTATTGAGATCAAAATATTCCTCCATCTGTAGTATCCATGATACAAGATCCTTGCCATAAAACTTCCTCATATCCATATTTGGAATATGGTGGTTCTTCCGTCCAATATTAGAGTTTATTAAATCACGATTAACATTTATTTTGTTCTCATTGTTAGTGTCAGAATATGAATTCTTCCATAAGTGATCAAAATCACTCTTTTCATTCTCATTTTAGGTGTCCCACCCTAAAATTTTTATATCATTCCATTAGGTCATGCTAAAAGTTGTTTCATTGATGGTAACCCTAGTCATAAAACCTCACTCTCCCTAAAAAAACTCACATTTGCTGGCCGACCTTCATGTCTTGCTGAGCATAAAAACACCTTTGAAAATCTCATTTCACTATCTCTTATGTCAATCAAAGTCAATCATGGAAGTCACATCATTCAAGGTCCCATTAGGTCATTAGGTTTCATTTTTCAAGGTCCAAAAATGCACCATTTCATCTCAATAAGGTCAGAAAAATGTGTGAGAGTGACTCAATAAACATTTTATTTTCATCTATAGAAGATTATCAGTATGTAAATATGATATTTTTAAATTTGTAATTTTGATTTTTTATGATTTTCATATCAAAATGTCATTTTGATATGAAAACAGAGATGTAATTTATTTTTAAGTTTCTATGTAATTTTGTGTTTTCTATATGTAATAATTTCAATCCCTAATTTCCAACTCAAAACACACATGCCAAAATTAAAGATAAAAGTTTCAAACTCCAACAACTCCATCCCACAAGAAAAAAATAAAATAAATGAAAGGGTAATCATTAAATGTTTCAAAAAAATGATAAAAAGACATTAGAAAAGTGGGTTTTCAAATTCAAATAAAAATTCACTTAGATATTTATGAATAAAATACATCAAATCAAATTAATTTTCCTCTTCTAAAGATCAAGCCAGCACTCCAAGAGCCAAAATTTTCAAAATTCGGTGCAAAATTGGCAAAAGAGCAGAAATTGAGGGCGCAAATCCTGAAGCGAGGGCGCAAATCAATTTTGGAGGGTGAAAATCAGTTCAAGAAGGTGCAAATGTGTTGTCGATGGCGCAAATGTGCAGAGATGGTGCAAATGTGTTGAACAGAGTGCAAATCAGTTTCTAAGGGTGAAAATATGTAAAGGAGGTCGCAAATAGACTGCTAAGGGCTCAAATGACTAGCAAGCTGAGAAAAGCATCCAAGTGATTAGAATTGTGTTCCAAAGCTCCTCCACTCATTCATTCACCTCTAGAAATCGAGTAAGAGGAATTTTCCATCAAAATCACCTTCTTAAGTTATATGTGTTGAAATTTGCAATTCAAGTTGTAATTTGGTGTCTTCTTAAAGTTAAACCCTAGTTTTTCTCCCTTGCACTCATAAAATCCAAAATCCCATTTTCCTTACACTAAGTACCATCCCTACACTGTTAAAATTCATTCCCTAAACCCTGCTATCATAAACCCTATCCCTAAGTTACTAATTCCTAAAACCCTAAGCCCTAGGTGTTATTTTAGACCTAGGCTCTTAAATCCCATTTCCCATCACTCTTTCATTCCTATTCCCTTCCTCATTCCTCATCTCCCTAAACATTACTCCCTATTTCCTCCCGATATCACATATCCCTATCATATATCTCCATCAGTTTTCCTTTCCCATCTCCCTTTCCCATTTTCCTTCCCTAATCCCTAGGGTTTTAACAAAAACACCATGGAAACATAAGAGGAAAACACATCATTCACTTAAGCAGAGGAAACAGAGATAAGGAGGTCACATAGAGGAGGAAGAGTTCTCAGAATTGAGCCTGTTAATGACAAAGAACTCTTATCTTATCCATTGATTTCCACATGCTTCAAACATGTTGGTTGCTATGATTTTTTTGAGAAAATTAAGAGGGTTAAACACCACCCCATGCTAACTAGATTGTTCATATTAGGACTCCATGACAATCAAGTTAAATTAGTTTGGGTCACCTTTACCTTATCTACTGTTGTTATTTCAGATGCTACAGGGATCCCAAAGATTGGGGAGAAATGGTTTAAGAAAGGCAAGTTGAAGAAATAGGATTTTGATTTCTTCCTAAAACCTAGACACCAAAATCAAACAAAGAGGTTTTTCCCTTTTTCACACCTCTTGGACAGATATGCACCTATTATGAGTATTATAATGAAATATTTTTCATGTGAAGGTCGATTTTCAAGGCTCTATTATTATCACATCTAGCTTTTGATGCATTTCACTAGGGTGAGGATGCTTAACATTCCCTATTATCTTTTCCAGAGTATAAATAAGATGGAATACATTTCTCAAAAGAAGGATTATAAACAGCAAATGAAAACCTTATTCCATCATTCCCTCATCAAAATCATAGTCCTCCATCATCTCAATCAACTAAACATTGAATGGATCACCTTCATATCCAATTATATCTTCATTGATCCATCCATTTAGCATGCACAATATGTCCCTTCATCATCTCAGCCCATGACTCACTCATTATCATCATATCAGTCCCCTTCACGTCCTTCATCTCCATCTCATCATGATCCTTCATCTCCATCTCATCATGACCCTTCATCTCCATCTAATCATGATTTTGGGTCACCTAGCAGGATAGATGACATTGAGCCTAAGTGGGCTAGTATGGTTGAGGTTGAGCCATTGCCAAAAACCTACCAGAGAGGCTATAGGCATGTGTTTTCTTCACTTGGAGTGAAATTGACAATGCCTTCTACATCAACACAATAGGTGGATAAAGGTAAAGAGAAGGCCACTAAGCCAATCATTCATGATGAGGAGGACAATCATGAAACAGAACATGAATTTAAGTTGGTTGACCTTGTTATCACTCTAGTAATTCTAAAGTTGTGAGATTTTTGGTTTTTAGTCAAAAAACACTAGAGGTAACCACATACCAACTTCAAACTCTAGGATCTAGTCTTCCTAGGGTTCAGAGAGGTCTCTCTCTTTAAGTTTTAACTTTGTTTGATTTGTAAATTATTAGGCTAGTTATGAACGTGTAGCTTTGGTTTGGTTTTGGTAAATTTGGTGGGAAAAATCACTTGAAAGGAAGGATAGTGAGAAATATATTTGTCCATTGGGCTAAGGAGTCAAAATCAAGCAAACAGAACTAGGATCAAGGCTAAAAGGTCAAATTTTTTCAAGGCAAGATAGATAACCCTTGGAGATCTTGGAAAGTTTCTTTTATGAGGTGGTATGATCGGGATAAAGGGAAACTAAGAATCCTTTGATCTGGAAAAAGGAAGTAGTAGGAAGAAGTCAAACGAGAGAGGGGGAAATTAAGGGTTACCTACACTGGAAATTAGAGGAAAACATAGAAATGATAACTAGTTAAAAACAGGGTGCTCTTAACAAATCCTGTAGTAATACTCCTAGTTATTTATTCAAATTTAGAACAAACATAGATGGATGCATGTAACAAAGAAAGATAACAATGAAAAGTAAGGAAACACTTCACTTCAAATATTTCATCACAGGAATCCTGAAGTATGATGCCAATTGGTTTGATCCAGCCTGCTACTTAAAATTTGACACACAAAAGCTTTTAAGTCCAACAAAAATGACTATAACAATCTCCAACAATTTTATTCCACCCAAAATACTTCTAAAGATGAAGTATTTATACATAGTTCTTTACAAAATATCCTAGAATGATTCTAGGAATTATCTAAGAGAAATAAAATAACTTTACAACAATAATAGAGACAATTGCTTAACAAATCAACAAGTTGTCCTATCTATTCAAAAGAAATAGAAACTGCTTTGAGGATAAGATGTCGCTGGGTGCCTTGGTGTCTTCCTTGCTAGCTTTAGATATTTTAAATTTATTTTTTAATCTCATTTGCCTTGTCTGATTCTCTTTCTCTAATTCTCTTTATTCACTGATACTCTCTAAACTCTGATACTCTCTAAACTTGGATACTCTTTAACCATAGTCAAAACTGTTTACTACTGTAAAAAATTTGTTTTGACTGTAAATCAGAAAACAGTTTTATCCTCCTTTCATCTGTCTGTCTTTTATCCTTCATAATAAATCTATGAGTGACTGCCAATCCTCATCTTTAGGAATTTGTATTTTTGTTAATTTCCTGAATTTTTCATCAGCTTTAGTGTATCTGGAAAAAGTTGGCTTGATGATAAACAAGTTCCTTATCTCATGCTGTAAATAGAATAAGTCTTCAAAAATTTTGAGTAAGACCTTTCCTGTTGGAGTGCCTTGTACTGGTGGTTTATTTACCCGTTCCTTTGCAAATTCTCTAATCTTTTTATCATAGTCATTATGAGGCATCCATTTATCATTAATGACCATAATGTTAGGAAGTCCTTTTTGCCTCAAATTTGTAAACTTGACCACAAACTTGGTTATGGCAGTATTCATATTCTCACACTTTTCTTCCAGTTTCCTCATTAGATTATTCTTTGTAGTAAATTTCCTAATTTCTAGGATAGTCTCAATCTTGTAAGTAATCTTGAGTTCTTCTAACTCTTGTCTATTTTTACTATTAAGGAATGTGATCAACTTTAAAGCTTGCTCTAGTTTGTTAGCCAGTTCACTTTAAGTCTTCTGAATTTTTGATTGGGCTTTTAGTAATAACTCTCTTTTTTCAAATATTACCTGAATTGAAGGACATACATCATGGATGGCTTCAACGATATTGTTCCAAAGATAGTTTTTGACATATGATATTTCTTCCTTCAATGTCAATTCCTTCTGCAATTTCTTCAACTCTTCATTCAGTTTGATGGAATTTTTCTCATGTGTTTTTTCATTTATCTGAGCTAATTTGTTTGACTTCTCAAGATTTTCTACCACCTATTTCAATCTGCTGATTTCATTTGTCTTAAGAGACATTTCCTCCACAGGTTTCACCAATTTGCTGGCTTCATCTCTATGGTGTACTACTGTTGTAGATGATTTAGTAGCTAAGGTTATGAAAGAAGTTACTGGCACTGCAATAGCCACTGGTTCTTTGGGTGCCAAATTTTCAGCTAATGTTGAAGGCACTGTTGTAGTGATTACAGGAATAATTGTAGGAATCTATGGTATTTTTTGTGTTTCTTTCTCCTAGACAAGCTTGTCCATCTATTTCCACTTCCTTAATTTGGGTTGTCAATTGAAAAATCAAATTCATCATATCATCTTTTTATTTCTGTCCTTATATTATTTCTTTTGTTTAAGGATGTTCACTTTGAGGAAGTTTAAGCTGTTTCCTCAAAGTTTCTATATCTTCATTCCTCTTTTTCACCAATAACTCTGCTGCTTTGATATTAGCAAGATCATATCCCACCTGCAAAACTAGTTCTTCTAAGGCTTTTATCCTGAGATCCTTGGCATACAAACATTCCTAATCCATTTTCATCTGATCTTGCATGTTGGAGATGGTGTTTTGGAGTATTTGAGCACTCATGGATTTAGTTGTGATAGTAGAGTATAGAATTTCTGAAGTCTATCTATGGAACTAAATTTGATCATGAGCATGAATCTTATCTGTATGGACCTCGAAATCAACCATTTTATAATCTTCCATTGTCTTAGGGGATTTAACTGTGGGCCGCAACACTGACATGATTAGCTTTTGATTTGAATAATAAAATGCAGACAAAAGTCTGTTTTACACTTGGTGTCTGTTTGAGATATTGAGAATAAATATTGTTTTTTATCTCTTCATTCTTCAACTTGATCTGTTTGTATTTTTCTTTGATGTCTAGGTATTTCTCTTCAGCTGCCTGTGATGAAGAGGCTTCCATGCTCTGTTTTCTTTCTATCAACTATACATCTTTATTGTTAACTTGTTCTTCATTCTGATTCTTAGTGGCTGGCTCATTGATGATCACAGTGGCAACATCTGTTTCTGGCAAATTAGTGTTGGTATCTATAAGCTCTATTTCTTCCACATCAATTGTTACCTTTCCTTTACCTACTGAATCTAACTTGGGCCTTTTGTTATATATTAACTTGAATTTAGTTTCAGTTGTAGTTTCTACAACATAAGCTCCTTCTTCTCTTACTCTCTTAGTGGATTTTTCTTGCTAATTTATAATCTCTAAAGTATGACTAGTATTACTTTTATTTACTGCATCTATTAAGGTATTTTGAGTCCACTCAATATGATTTGAAAATTTTTCTATCTCTGGTTTTTCTTCATGAATGAAATGGGTTAAATTTCATTTAATCCTTAGTTTTCTTAGGATCCCTTGTTGATCATAATTCCAAGGAAAGCTTTCTTCAAATTTGAATTCCAATAACTTCTTTGCTGCTTCTTTCTCTGCATCCCTGTGATTGCAGATGAATGGCCTTATCTAATTCTTTAGTTCGAATTTAGTTTTATTCTTTTTTGCCATGAAATTTATAGAATTAGAGTTTAGGATCTGCCTGATATACTCCAAGGTAAAGATCCTCATTGAAACATGCTTGGGGTAACTTGTATGGTAACAAGTTTGACCCAAATACACTGATCTCAGTATATTTTTCATATAAGTACCAGTCACCAACTTTGCTCTGCTCTGACAGCTGCAATATCTTTTTCATTTCTTCATTTATTCTTGGCTGCTCTATTTTTGTTAACATTGTGATGACTAGATGTAAGAATAACTCTCAAAATTCTACATAAGTGAAATATACACACTCTTTCGTGAGAAAAGATGTCTAGAAAATGATAGAAAGAGGATTTCCCTTTATGTCAAGGTTTTGGAGAGTAACTGGAAAATTATCTGATTGAAAGTATAAAGACATATGGAAAAGGAAGGAAGTATATCTGAACACTCCTTCAATTGGAAAATTGGTCAATTGATAATGAATATTATCTACAGTGAAACCAACATAATCAAAGATTATTGATGGGGGTTTCCCTAGGGAGAAAGTGGATGAGAACCCCTAGATGAAATCATCTGTGTGTTCATCAGTAAAATATCCAAGGATGAAGGAAAGCATGGAAATCACATGTCTTGAACCTTCTGGGAATTTGGCAGTAGAATATGGGGGATTTAGTTTAGGAATTTCTACATGTGAGGGCATGAATGTTTGGAAAATCATGAATCTCTTGGGAAAATCTAGGCCAATATACATCTTGGTAAGGGCCTCTATGGATAAAGGGACTACTTGGGGGTCAGGCTGAAGTTGTACAATCTAGTTAATTGCTTCAGCAGTAATGATAAAAAGAACTTCTTTATTGGCATTTACAATGCCTCTTTGCTCAGGCATATAGTACTATTGACATAACCTAATAACTTCTTGGCATGGATGAGTTAATGGGATTCCCAAATATGGACTTCTTCTTCATTATCTAAGGATTTATCATAGCACCAGTTATGAATATCTAGCAGGTTAAGTTAAACAATGGGATATGTTATCTTGTAATCAACATCAACCAATGGAATATGTTCAATGTCTATGACTGGGGGTTTTAAAGGATTGACAACAACAGAAGTCTTAGAAGTCATTTTAGGGGTTGGTTTAGGCACTTTGGAACCTCCAGGTTTCCTAGAGCCTTGCTTTGTAGGCATTTTGGGCTACTTTTGCAAGTTTAGACAGTTTGCAGAAGTATTTTTACTTTTAGCAGAGGCTTCTTGGATAAAATAGGTAAAGTATGGTCTCTTATTTGGGTTTTCCTTCCAATTAGGTCTGTTAAAGAAGATTTACTGGATTTTGTCTGATTTTAAGCAAGAAACATGGGTTTCTTGAGTCTTTCACTGAGAAATTGGGCTAAAAACATCTGTTGAAATTAGGAAAAGAGGCTTAGGATACCTTCAAAGGCTTTCTAGCTTAATTTAGAGCTTAAAATTGTTCATAAAATTGTAAAAACTCACAATTTTCCTCCCAAGTAGTAGGAAATAGTAAAACAGGGTTTCTGGAGAAAATTTGACAGGGTTCGACTTGTTTTTTGGTCTATTTTGATGGCTTCTTAGGATAATTTTATATCTATGAATGGAATTTGTCCTTTAAAAAGGCTTTTCAAATTGAAAACAGGCTTAATTTGAGAAGAAAACTTGTTATTTGAAGGTCTAGTGTTTCGAAAATAGTTTCTAAAATATTTGTACAAGTTGGATAATTCCTTGCTGATCTTTGGAGCAACGCAGAGCTCCTCAATGATCCTCTATTGGTTTCTGGTTGAAATTTGAGGTCTTTTGACAAGAAAATGGCAGAAAAAACTTTTTTTTAATAGTTAGGAGGCTTCGTGGAGGGTTAACACGCAGAAGAATATGAAATAGATGCATTTTTCATATGTTTATTAGACATTTTTGGTTACATTAACTCTGCATTGAATGATGGTCACATCGGGTGGGAGCCGTGGTTTCAGAATCAAAGGATCAAAACTGTAAGTGGTTATCGCATGCCATTATAGTGGTAAATGGTTTTGGAGCAATTGAACACGATCCAATAAGGATTAACCATGTGGAGGAGAGATAAAATGACAAAACTGCCCATTTCGTGCAAGTTTGAGATGGGGGTGATCGCACAAGTTTTCTGTGCAATATTGGTTTTCATCTGTTAGATCTGGGGTTCGATTACAAACGGCCCAGATTGGTTTGGAAGTTGCGTCGGGATGGGGAGTGGGACCAGGGTTGTTATATGCGGCGGGGTTAAACTTTAGACTTTAATAAATAAGCATTTAATCAAAGTCTAAAATTGATTTATATGGTCAGGCGGGAATATTATAACGTATGTTTAAGCCTATTTAAAAAATTTATGAAAATTTTCAACCATATATATGAGCGGGCGTGGTTTAATATTATATAGTTTTTCAAACACTTTTGACATTTGCTTGAAAACCATAGGGGGTGGGGATATTTATTTAAATGATATGTTAAAATAATGGGATAAGGGTGGGATTAATATTGTGCACATGGGATATTAAACATTGGTTTTAACTTTAAAATAATGGTTTTAGTGGGTTATTTAAAATAAAAGGTTTTAATACTATAGAGGTAGGTGTATTTAGGGATTTAATAGAATAAGTTAGAAGTTAATATGAATAAAGGGGTAGTGAAATGAATGAAAATACATGTTTAACTCTAAGTAAAGTGCTAATAAGCATAGTTTATCTTATTGTATTTTTTACACTTTAACTTAGGAAAAAAGTATTTTTAGGGTTTATGAATGATTTTTGAAAGGGAATGAGATTAGTTATTTAGGGTTTCACTTTTACTAAGTAAAAACGGGTTTTACTTGTGAAAAATGGATTATGTTTTATGAATGAAGGATAAATGCTGATGAATATGGGTCTAGTGTGGGAATTAAATATTTTTAACTAATCAATCATCGAGCCTTAGGTCCAGTCCCAACAAAAGTCAGAGAAATTCTCTGAGCCTTTTTTACTGATAGTTTAGAACATTGAATATTTGGAGGGGAGGGGAAACTAGTGATTTTTTCCCGATAATACTTTATTACATGCTTGCTCAACTGCTTTCTACCTACCTATATTTATTTCTAACATTTTTACTTCATTTTCATGGGTGCACTTAGGCTTGCAACCCTAAAATTTTTTTCTTTCAAAGCATAAAACTATCTAAGTCTACCTTATTTCATTCGAGGACTCAGATTAAACTGTTGAGCTCCGCATTATTCTCTACCTATCTACTGATTTGTCAAGTATAAATTGTTTGAAAAATCTTATTTTCTATCTAAAACATGAAATTGAAAGCATGAATAGTTAAGATTAAACTATTTAACTGATCATGGATTATGGCATTTATTGACACTCTGCACATAATCGTTATTCTTGCAGTAAAAGTAAAAGTAGTGGCATTTGGACTTGCTCACTTTCAGGTCTTATTTTATCTCTTTTTTTCTTTTGGGGTCTATAATTTTCTAAGTCCTTTGATCTTTCTTTTAGGACTTTTTACCCTCTTTTTGGCTTTTTATTATTTTTTCATTTTTTCAAAATATGGGAAAAAAACTTGCAAAAAGCAAGGTAAGTACATATTTACAAGACTATCAAAGTCAATTCAAAATTTATGAACCCTATTATTATAGGAACCTAACACTGGCTCCACTTGGGGATGGCATTTCTTGGTGAAATGTCAAGAACTTTTAGATCAGTGGCCTTTGGAATTTGAATGTGATGACCTTGTAAATGTCTTATGATATCTGCAATTATTCATACTTATGATATTTACCTCTCAAAGCTTAGGGCCTTCTCTCCAGGCTTCATCTTTGTTAGGGAAACATCCAATCCAATCTAAAATCTGCAATGTATATGTACAATGATCAAAGTGAATAAAACTTAACCATTTGTTAACTCAGGAGAGTAGTAGTGCTTCAGCATTCTGCCATTTACTAGTCCTTCTTGCAGATCTGTGCCATCCATTTCTTTAAAAAAGAAAGCATTATTACCTCTATATCCATAAATCACATAAGGTCCTTTCCACAAAAGTTCAAATTTCCATGTTTACCTTTGTCTTCCCTTCTGTTGGAACACCTAATCCTACATGGGTAGGTGTGGAATGCGAAAAGTCACAATGGAGTCCAAGTGACCTTGGAATGTGAAACCAAGAGTCACACCATTGTAATATAAATGTACATCTTTGTATAATGGAAAATAAGAAAGCCTCACGCTTATCTTTCATTGTGTGTTGAGTCTCTTGTGTGTGTGCTCATCTTCCTCATACACCATGTGTGTGTTTCAACATGGTATCAGAGCGGGCGATTGCTGGCCCTGCTCCAAATTGAATGAGCCATTTGTGTTTATGGCCTCTGCATATCTACATTTTTGCAACATTTAGAGAGTTTCTGCAGCAGATTTTTTGCCGCATTCAGAAGTGTTTTGGAGAAGGAGCAACATTCAGAAAATTTGCCCCATTCAGCATTGGTTTTGAAGAGAAGTAGCTGTGTCCATCTGAAGGTTTTCATTCTAATTTTTCTCTGCAATTTCTGCCTTTAATTTTTCTTTTAAAGAGCTGTTGGAATAGTGTTTTAAACTGGGTTTCTGAAGAAGAATTTTTTGGTTTTTAATGGAAAAGAATTCTGAGTTTTGCTGAAGATTTCATCATCCTGCAATTTTCTGCTGCTATATGTCCCTCTGCAATTTCTTGAAGAAAAATGCTGGGTTTTTGAAGTGAAAATTTCTGAGTTTCTGGACTGTGTTTCTCTGCTGCTAGAAAAATCATTTGTGCAAGTCTACAAGTTCCTGCAATTTATTTCACTGTGTATTTAGAAAATATGCTACTGTTTTTAAGTGGAATTCCTGCTCTACTCTGCTGCTTAACATTAAAAAATAAAAAATAAAAATAAAAATAAAAATAAAAATAAAAATAAAAAAAATTTATGGGCAACTTGGCCCTCGGCCCTCACAGCCTCCCTGTTCTCATTCCTCACCTTAGAGCACTACCCATCGCTCAAACCCTGCATCCTGGCCCGGCCCCTTCCCTTTTCTACGCGCCTCTGCTCCTACCTATACACACCGAGCTCTCAAATATCGCTCGAAACTCTGCACTATTCCCTATCCTACCTACCTGCTACTCTCCCCATACGCACCTTGCGCCCTTCCAAACACCCCCTTATCACTCCACACTCCGCATACTACCTGCACTTCCCCATGCGCTGTCCAACACTCCACCTCTCACCTCATTTGATCGCTCGAACCCTCTCCCTTACCACACCCTTTCGACTACCTCTCTCCATAAACTACCACTCTGCGGCACTCCCCTCACGCTAGCACACGCCCTCCCCACTCTCCTCAGAACGGCTCCCCACATGCTTTCCTACCCTGCTACCCCGGCCCCCTCAATACCTCCGTCCACTCTGCAACATATGTGTTACCCCATCCAACACATCTGCGTTACCCCATCTACCTCAACGCTCAGCTATCCACACCCTCTTGGTTGTTCTGCCCCCTCGCCCCTATCTTCCCTTACCCACGATTCCCACACCCCTCTACCTCCTAGCCTCTCAGCCCTCCCACCTGATCATCGCTTCCTCTCTGCATACGAACAGACCTCCCTCCACTCAAATGCCTCTCCCATTCCCTCCCTTTCCACGAAATTTATTTTTTAATTTTTAAATATTTTTTAATATCTCACCCCCTTTCCAACTTTTAAATTCTTTTTAATACCACCTCTCTTTTTAAATTTCATATTTGATTTCATGCCCTCCCTCCATATAAAACACCTATCCCTTCCCACAATTCGAGTTTTTAAATTTTAATCTTTATAAACCCCCCCCCCCCCCCCCCCATATAGATTCCCATCTCCCTATTTTAATTACCCTCCCCCCGCCCATTATTATAATCCCTCTCTAATTTTCTAATCCCCTTCTCCCCATTTCTAATTAATTCCCATTAATTTATTTTTTAATTAATTTTTAATTAAAAAAAAAACAGCAGAGAGAGAGAGGAAAGAGAGAGAGAAATGAACAGCAGTAAAAGAAGAAATGACATATGAGGAAATGGTATATACATAAAAAAAAGTGCGGATTACATTTGTGGCATATATGAGGGTGATTTTTTGAAGATTTTTACATTTGAAGACTAGTTTGCCATCATTTTTAAAACAACTATTTGAAGAAGAGAAATTCAGTTGCCTCAAAGGCTTCTTGTGCGTTGTTTTTAGCTGCATATTTTGCAGAGATTTTGTATTGAACTCACATTGTGAGTGAATTTTCCTCTTCATTCATAGTTGGAATTAGAAAATTTGAGTTGTTCGATTGTTGATTGTCCTCCATCATTTTAGGAGCACACTTTGTACCTTGAGAATTCCTTGGAGTCATTTGTATTTGTTTGAAAGGAATCACATTGTAAACGGGTGCATTTTCGGTTGAAGCCGACACCCTTTCTTTCATTTTTTGAGCCTAAATTGTTGAAAATGGCCCAAATCAATGAGGCATTAATGTTGTTGAATGACCTCATTCATTCCAATGTTGATGACATGATAAAAATGAGCAAGGATGCTCTTTGTAACATTCAAATTTGTTTGCTATATGCACATGAAAATATTGAGTTTTTGCAGTTGGAATCTCAACTCCAACAAGACAAACTTCAGCAAAAGAGTCACCATTCTGAACATGTTTCTGTTCAGAATGTTGTGAAGGGCTCTCATTAGAAGAAAGAAGACAAAGTTGCAGTTGATTCCCATTCAGTTCCTTGTTCAAGAGTAGATGTACATGCAGATGCAGTAGTTCAACCTGCACTTCTCAAGCCCATTATCAGACCTTGGGAAGATCTTGTCCACAACAAGCACCGAACTGGTCTTGGATATGACAAGGATGTGAACTTTCATATTCCAGACTACACAAAGCCCATCAGATTTCAGAGTGCCGGATTCATGTATGACAATTCACCTGCAGCTGTTCCATATCCTGTTCCACAACAACAACATCAGATTGTAAAATGCCAACACTGTGATCGAGTTGGCCATATGAAAGATCATTGTTTTGATCTTCATCCATGCAAGCACTGTGGTCGGCACACTCATTCTTCAGACAGATGCTTCAGAAACAAGCCTCCTGCAAGAACTAAGATTCATCTTGGATGGATCGCTTCTTGGCAATGGGCATCAGCAGCCAAGAAGATGTTTACGACACATGTTAGAACTTGTTCATGGATATTGAGCAAACTTGCAGTTGAGTTTTCGCCATCATCTCACCTTGTCCCTGACAGGGGGGAAAATGGTGGTCATGTACAAGCTTCGACGACAGATCAAGCGAGCCCGAGCCACAATCTCTCATTCCATGTTCAGAGTTGTAGCCAGCAGTTCAAGCGAGCCTGAGCCACAATTCGTCATCGGATTGATGTAGCGGGGAACACGGATGCCCATGAGCATACCTTCGGTTGGTGGATAACCTAAAACCATCATCTTTGGTTGGTGGATAACCTAAAACCATCATTTTCGGTTTGTGGATAACCTAAAACCATCATCTTTGGTTGGTGGACAACCTAAAACCACCACAGGTAGTAGACCTCTCTTCTTTTAGGTCGAAGGTCTCCCTTTTTTATGAGGGACAATTCCTCTAGCAGAAGCCTTCAGCTTCTTGCCAGTTTTGGAAGAGTTCCGGGAACTACAACAAGTATTGCGTTCTAGTGTTTGTGGTCATCCTAAAACCACCTCTTTTTTCCAACATTTTAGAGAGTTGATTCAGCCCAAGTGCTGCCATGCATACTTTGCAGATTTGTATTACAACTCTTTTCTTGGACTCACACATACCCCTTCGGATTAAGGGGGAATGTTGGAACACCTAATCCTACATGGGTAGGTGTGGAATGCGAAAAGTCACAATGGAGTCCAAGTGACCTTGGAATGTGAAACCAAGAGTCACACCATTTTACTATAAATGTACATCTTTGTATAATGGAAAATAAGAAAGCCTCACGCTTATCTTTCATTGTGTGTTGAGTCTCTTGTGTGTGTGCTCATCTTCCTCATACACCATGTGTGTGTTTCAACATGGTGTTTAACACCTTCTAGAATCCCACTTTAACACTTTATCTCCAATGTAGAAATCATCCTCTTTACTCTTTTTATCAAAAAATTTCTTTATTTTATCCTGGATAACTTGAGATTTGATATAAACTTCTTCCCCTGTTTGTTGCAAGTGAATAGTTTGATTAATTCTTCTTTGAATGTCATTTGTTTCAACCTGTAACTCTTGGATAATTTTCATCACTGGCACACCTAGGGAGGATGGAAAAATAGCATCCATTCCATAAACAAGTTGGTAAGGGGATGTACCAATGGATTTTTTAGTAGTAAGTCTATCTGCCCATAAGGAATTAACTAACTTCTTATTCCAAGTCTTTTTATTGTCTTCAAGTAATTTTTTGATAATGTTTACAAGGCTTTTGTTTGAGGATTCAGCTAGGCCATTACCTTGGGGGTAATATGCGGTAAAATGACCTAAGGTTATATGGTATTTGTGGAAAAGTTCAATCATTTTCTTAGATTTGAATGCTGCTGCATTGTCAGTAATTATATTTTGGGGACATCCAAATCTTGAAATAATTTTGTTTTCTAGGAAAGAGATAATGACAGTATCTGTGGCTTGTCTAAAGGGTATGGCTTCAATCCACTTGGTAAAATAGTCAGTGGCTATCAAAATCCACCTATGTTGGCCTAAAGATGGAGGGTGAATTTCACCAATGAAGTCTAAACCCCATTGTTGAAATGTAATTTCAGTTGAAATGGGCTTTAAAGGTAGGGGTAACAATTTTTTCCTACCCTCAAGAATTTGGCACTTGTGACAGGAAGTCACAAACATTTTGACATCAACAAACAAAGTAGGCCAATAAAAACCAGCTCTCATGATCTTGTCTGCAATATTTTTCCAGTATAGATGTTCTCCACAGTCACCTGCATGAAATTCTTCAAGTATTTTTTCAGCTTCTTCCTTTAATAAAAAATTTAATAAAATCCCACTGTGATCTCTCCAAAAAAGTACATTGTCTAAAATACAAAATCTTACTGCCTTTAATTTTAAGAATCTTGATTTGGTTCTTGACAATCCAGGAGGAGCTTGTAAGTTTAATAGTATAAATATGATATATGTATACCAAGGTGAGTTTGAAAAGGCTTCACTGATTGTTGGAGTCACCATCTCTTCCTGATCATATATTTGGGCAATAAAATTTATGTTTAGGGAATTAAAATTAGATTCAACCATAAGTCTGGCTAATCCTTGACCTTTGATGAGCTTTCTGGGTTTTATCTCTATGTCATATTCTAAGATAGTGAAAATCCACTTACCTCTTCTTCCATCAATACCATCCTGAGTAAGAATGTCTTTTACTACATAATTTGGGACATAGGCAATGATATGAGAGTAGAGGATATAAACTCTGAAGTCTTTAATGGCCTTTACCAAAGCTAAGGCTTGTTTCTCCATGATTTTGTACTTCAAAGGGGCATCTATAAGGGTCTTGCTAAAGAAAACTATGGGTTGTTCAAATCCCTAGTCATTTTTCTACAGTAAAACAATAGTAATGGTGTGTTCTGAAGCAAATGAAAAAATTATGAAATATTTCTAAAAGTCAGGACTTATTAGGACTAGAGTTTTGGTTAAGGCCTATTTGATGTATTCAAATGATTGTTTAGCCTCAATAGTCCATTTAAGAACTGAATCTGTTTTAAGCATGTTGTTTAGTTCTCTAATTATCTCAGCTAATTTTGATATGAATCTTCTTAAAAAATTAATCTTACATAGAAAGGCTTGTAACTCTTTGATGTTTCTTGGTGGAGTGATGTTAATAATTTCTTCTATCCTAGCAGGATCTATTCTGATTCCTTCTTTAGAAATTATGTGTCCTAGTAACTTGCCTTCATCTAATCCAAATAAATTTTTCTTAGGGTTTAAATAGATGCTGAATTTCCTGCATTTAATAAAAACTTGTCTTAGATGATCCAAGTGTTCATTATCAGTTTTAAAAAACACGGTAATGTCATCTAAGTAAATTACTAGTAAATCATGTATTTCCTTTGCAAACGTTATGTCCATAGCTCTTTGAAAGGTTGCCCCTGCATTCATTAGACCAAAAGGAAATTTTACATACATAAAGTGCCCCAAGGAGTAGTAAATGTTGTTTTGGATTGATCTTCTTTTTGGACTAAAATCTGGTTGTATCCTGAAAAACCATCTAAAAGTGAAATCCTAGAAGAGCCAACTACACTTTGTAATATGTGATCCATTTTAGGTAAAGGGTAATTATCTTTTAAGGACACTTTTTTTAGATTCCTAAAGTCGACACATAATATAATCTCTCATGTTTTCTTTCTTGTTGGAACTAGGTTGGAAACCCAATCAGAATATCTAATTGGTGCAATTATCTTTGCATGATACATTATTTTCACTTATTTTTCTATCAAAGGCAATAAAACAGGGTTAATTCTTCTCAAATTTTATTTAAAGGGCTTTTTATCTTATTTTATTGGAATTTTATGTTGAATTATGTTGGTATCATAGGATTTGAGATCCTCATAACTCCAAGCAAAAACATCTTAATATTCCTTTAAAAGAGCAATATATTTTTCCTTTTCTTGTTCAGGTAAGGCTTTGGAAAGTTTGATTATTTTGGGTTTTAACTCTATACCAATATCGCATTCTTCTATATCAGATCTAACTGGCTCCATTTTTGGTTTTCTAGATACATCATTTGAGTCAAAAATATCTTCTAAGGGAGTTAAACCTTAGGGTAAGAAATTATCCTTAAGATTCAATATGTCAGATTCATCATCAATAATTTCTTCAATCTCTACTTTTTCTAAGTTATCTATATCCAATTGACTAAATCTAGTTCGTTTAGCAAACTTTACTTTATTTACATCTATGTTATTCAAATCAATTTCACAATCTAAATCTTCATCTATAGTACAATCTGTGTCTATCTTACAGCTCTGAAATTCACCTTCATTGTTCATAAACTTGTAAATCTGTTCATCTTGAGAAAAAAATTGCCAATATTTGAGGTTGCCTGGAATTATTGGTCTATGCTTGACTTCAGCAGTATATATGTGATTAGGTTGGAATGGTAAATTGCATGTACTAGCAAAAGTTGCTAAACAATGACCCTGTATATTTTTTTTTCTAGGTATAGCAACAAATTTACATTCCAGTAAATCATCAGTCAAATCTAGCACAGTGTCTTTGTATCGGCTTAATCTAGGATTGTAAACAGAATATACTCCATTTATTTTTTTTCTGATCAACTTTGAATCTCCCATGGTTAATATTATTTTTCCTCCTGAATTCCTAATAATTTGGAGTCCTAAAATGAGGGCTTCATACTCAGCCATATTATTGGTACATTTGAAATTGAGCCTGAAAGCATGGCCTTCTAGATGATTAGTCTCAATGTTGGTTATCCAAACTCCTGCTCCTACTCTTAACTTATTTACTGAACCATCAATGTCTAAATGCCATAAAGATTCATGCAAGATATTTTCATTTTTTGATGTTTTCTTTTTCTCTATTAGTTCAGTTTGGATTTCATTAGTTTCAGAGTTACATAAAATAAAAGAATCAAGGTCAGTTGGTGTAGAGTAAATTGGGTAATTTATAGATCTTTTTGCACTACTGACCATGTATTCCATCAATGTTTCCCTATATAACTTCTTAGGCTGACCAAAAATTGATATAGTAGCATAAGACATGTGCAATTGTAGAGATCCCTGTAACTAAGCTCCCCAAGAGCGAGATAGTAACATTAGAATATTTAGGTGGGATATCAGCTACTACAATGTCCATTAATATACTCTTACTAGGATATTGAACTAATGTTACACACAAATCTTTGATTAAACCTAGGCATTTAACTTTACTCGAATCAAATGAAAACAAATATTTGTAGGGCCTTGTGATTTCTAAATTCAGAGTTTCCATTATGGCTTTAGGCATTAGATTATGGGAAGCTCCTGAATCTACCATTGCGTTGTGTAAAATTTGATCATGAATGGTAAGACTAATATAAAATGGAGGAATTGCTCCAGCGGCCTATTTTCCATTCACATCTGGGCCAAAAACCAACTCTGGCTAATCATCATTCAGATTTATGGAATCTTCTCCATCATTTATGTTTAATGTTTTAGTTATGGTTGATTTATACAAGTCACGTTTTACCAATTCTGTCAAATGAAATGGTATTTTTAGCTTTGCAATTTCAGATTGTATGTTGAATATAGGTTTTGATTTACTTATTTGATACAATTCT
This sequence comes from Pinus albicaulis, assembly GCA_034641835.2. Taxonomy (NCBI): domain Eukaryota; kingdom Viridiplantae; phylum Streptophyta; class Pinopsida; order Pinales; family Pinaceae; genus Pinus; species Pinus albicaulis. The sequence continues at coordinate 1,967,229,127 of CM076578.1, read as the reverse complement.
TCTTTGGTAACTATAGTTTGTGTAGGTTTGTCTTATTTTTCTGCAGTTATGTTTTCATTTTCATTTGATTTGAAATTCTCTGTTTGAGTTTCTTGTGTTTTACTACTAATTTTATTTTTAGGGATTGTTTGTGAAGCATTAGATGTTCTTTCAGACTTAGAATTATCAGCAGGTGTTTTTGAAGTAGTAGCTTTTGGATCCACTAATTTAGGATCAGCAGAGGGTATTTTAGGATCTAGATTTGTTGTTTTAATAGAATTAGAATCTTTTACAGCAATATATTTCTATGAATCCTTTGTAGCTTGAGAAACTTCATTAGCAATATCAACAATCTTAGGGCTTGATGCATTTTTAGGACTAGAAATGTTTTGGGGAGAACTAGAGTTTTGTTTATTTTCCCTTGGGAGAATTTGCAGAACTTTTGTTTTTGGAGCTTCTACTATTTTCTTATTCTGTGTTTGGGAAGTTTTCTTGGTAGAAGACTCATTTTTTTTCTTATTTATAAGGTTATATTGATTGTGTATTTCATTTATAGCATAATCATAACCCTGTTTATAATCAAAGGATTCACTTGAATCTAATTTGAGTTGTTGGAGTTCAAATAATTCCTGATCTCCATGAGTGAGAAAAATAGTATTATTAGCATCTATTCCCATTAGATTTAATGCATCCTCATCATCATCATTATTCTAAGAACTTTTAGCATAGTTCTCTTGCAAGGGGGGCCTTATTGTCTGGTCTGGGGTTGTTTCTTTTTCTTTTCCTGAATTTGTGCTTTTCCTAAAATTGGGATTTATGATTTGTTGTTGATTATCCCGTTGATGTCTTCTTTCTATGTTGTCTAGTCTATCCATCATCCTCTCTAAATTTTTAGCTAACATTTCTATTTTTGTGTCTGAATTAGAAGTTTCTTCTTTAATGGTCACTCTTCTCTCATTTCTTAGTCTAGCTTTTTTGGCTAAAATGTTTACTTCTGCACTAACAACATCTGTTTGCATTATTTCTAAGGTTTCTTCATTTCTTTCCCTCAACTAATAAGCCATGTCTGTGTCAAATCCATTGAGGAATTTGAGTAGGATAGAATAAGGAGTGGGTTTAATATTTGCAGGAATGGAATTGTTAACACTATTATATCTAGTGTGGTAGTCTTGGACTAACTCATTTGGAGCTCTTCTCATGGCATCAAATTCAGACAATACCTGGAGTGGATTATTTTTCTTTCCCCATTTATTTAAAAACAATCTATGAAACACAGGTAAATCAATTACACTACCAGTAGCAAGACCTTTAAACACTTCTTAACTTCTCCTATCAATATTTGTGAAAATAACCTCATTTGAACATCTGAATCATCAATCTCATGTAGTTCAAAGAAATATGTCATTTTAGTTATGTGTTGTTGAGCTGTATAATGGGTTGTGGCATCAAAATGTGGTATCTTACTCTGATATTCTTGAGGCATGTCATGAAGCTGTAATGGTAAGACAAGGGGATCATACCTAGTGTTATTGCATAAATCTACCTCAAGCTGAAGGAAGGCAAATTTCAGGGTAACATCAAACCACGCTCAGTCTGGTAGCTAGCCCTACTAAAACAGGAGAGGGCTCTCTCCGGGTCAATCTCAGCAAAAATATATCAATAGGGCTTGAGATGAATGAAATAAAAGATAATTTTAGGCTAGGTATATAAGTAAAGGAGTTTGAGTTTGATTTTGGGGGGTTTTGTTGGATCAAAGGGAAACAAAGTTTTGGGTGCAGGGATAAGGCCTAGTTTTTGCAAAGTTCTGATTGGGGCAAGGAAGGCAATAGTTTTGATGCTTTAGATTGAATGAATGGATGGATCAAATTGATGAGGAGCTGAAGAGGGAAAGATGGTTTCAAGATTCCTCCTCAAACAGATGAAAACATGTAAAATTAAACAAAACTGAAGGCAGAGCAAAGCAAGCTACTGAATTCCACCTTTAACACTGATTTGTTTAATGTAAGAAGAAAGGAGAAGGAAAATGGTACACATAAACATCAGTGAGCTTACAAATACATAGAGAAAAACACCATAAAAACATAGAGCCACAAGGATCCCAAAGAGTGCTGCAAACCCTGGTCTATTCCTTTGCCAAAATTGCAGAAATGAAATGTACAATGAAGTGCCAAGCAATCCCAAGTGTCCAACCCTGAAAATGACTGAGAAAGTACATAATATAGACAAGCCTAACTCCTCCCCATGCCTCTAGGGGTTGAGCTCATCATTCTAGGAGCTTTTTCAAACATATCTAAACTAGGAACTAGAAAATAGGCCATGAAACAACTTGCCTCTATATGCTAGGAAACTGATCCATTCACCCACATTTCACCTTTTGGTGAATGAATCTTATAGAACAAGTAAAAATGTGCCAAAATTACATAATGATCATGAAATTACATCAAGGAACATCAATATTTACATGAAAAATTGAAACTGGCCAAAACTAGGCAAAATTCTGAGCTGTTGAGCGAAAAATAGGCCAAATTTCTCTATGCGCCGCGCCCAAAATCTCTATGCGTAGCACAAATTTAGAGTTGATTTTGAGGCCCTTCCCGAAGTCCAAATTTAGAACATGATAGCTCATTGGAAATCCCTTCCTGTCTACTTTCCAACCCAAGTGGAATTTCTAGATTTGGTTGCCATTTTCCCCTCCAAAAGTTCAATCTCCCAACACTGCTTCCTGTGTGTGCAAAAAGTGGCAGAAAGGCCATTTTTAGGGTGTTTTTGACCCTTTAGGCAACCCAGAACTTGATGAAATCCTTAGGTAACCTATGAGCATGCATAAATTTTCATAAAAAATCCATAAATGCAAAGTTTTCCCCCTGAAGAGCTACCAATTATAAGCGCGCGCAAGGTGGCGCTACGCGTCGGGCAGGAAAATCTGTTTTGTGACCAAAAAATTCAAAATTGACAAAAATTTTCCCAAATTCCTTGAAATTTGGGCTAAAGGTCCCTCATCAAGTACTATGCTCAGCCAAAGAAGCTTCAGCCAAGATTTGGAACCTATCATGTCTTTTACGATGCTTCAATGCCCTCCTTAGCCTCGCTTTTAGGATCTTGATCTTTGCTTTGAAAAAATGTGTGCGCGCCCAATAATGGTTCTTCATGTGTCTGAGCATATTATTCTCCTTGTTTTCCTTCTTCAACAGCTTCTCAAGATGCATATTGAATTTCTCAAGCCAAGTCTCTCTATTGGCCTCAATCTCCCACTCAATAGGTGTCATCTCGGATGGGCTTCTTCAGGCAGTTCGTCGGTTCTCACGGATGTTTTGCAACTCCATGATCGTCTGTTGATCCTCCAACTTCTTGTTCCACTTCTCCAAGTATTTTATGATCCATTGAGCTCTCTGCAACTTGTCGGTCAATGTGCTAATCTCAACTTTATGCTCATGAATGATCTCTCTCAGCTTTGAGCTTGTGTCAAACCAGGAGGTAACTCCTCAAATCAGAACGTGTTATTGAATGAAGAATGAACATGCATTTATACATGGAGGTGAGGCTATTGGGATTCATCTCCCAATGACTCTTGGGCTTCTTTATTTCCCAATATTATTTATTATACAAAATTAAATATCCACACCCATCCCATAGGATTAGGTGTCAACATTCCCCCCTTTAATCCAAAGGGATGTTGGTGAGTCCAAGCATCGATCTGAACTTTTCAAACTTTTCTCTTCCAAGTGCTTTGGTGAAGATGTCAGCAGTTTGCTCATTTGTGGAACAATGATGTAGATGGATGGTTTTGGCCTAAACATGATGTCAAATTAGATGGTACTTTGTATTGATGTGCTTTGTTCAATCATGGAACTTTGGGTTCTTGGCCAACTTTATTGCAGAAGTGTTGTCGATCATGAGTGGTGTGGAGTACATTTGTTTCATCTGAAAATCTTCCAGGATTTTCCGGAGCCACACAATTTCCTTTGTTGCTTCAGTTGCTGCCAAATATTCTACCTCGGTCGTGGAGTCTGCTGGAACTGATTGTTTGCGTGATCTCCATGAGATAGCTCCTGATCCAAGACTCATGGTGTAACCTGTAGTAGACACCCCTGTTTCTTTTTCGCCATCAAAGTCTAAATCAGAATATCCGATCAAGCTGAAGTCGCCTACCTGTGTATATTTGAGTCCAAAGTCTTGAGTCCCCTTCAAGTACCTTAACACTCTTTTCGCAGCAGACCAATGTCCTTCACAAGGTTTTTGCATGAACCTTGAGAGGATTCCAACGGCAAATGAAATGTCAGGTTTGGTGGTGGTCAGGTAGATAAGACTTCCTACAAGCTGTCTATACTTATTTGCATCCTCAAATTCCTTCCCTTCAATAGATGTGAGCTTCAAGTTTTGTTCCATTGGAGTGGTTAAGGGATTACAATCATCCATGCCAAATTTGTTCAAGAGATTTCCAATGTACTTCTTTTGAGAAAGAAATATGAATTTAGGATGTTGAATTACTTCAATACCCAAATAGTAATGAACATGACCCAAATCAGTCATTTCAAAACCTTTCTTCAACTCTTTCTTCATGGATGCAATATAGCTCTCATTGTTCCCTGTTATCAAAAGATCATCTACATATACCACAAGATATACAACCTTTTTTCCAACTTTCTTAACAAAAAAGTTGCATCATCAAGATCAAAATGTTTGAAGTCAAGTTTCAGAAGATGCTCGGTCAATTTCTCATACCAGGCTCGTGGTGCTTGCTTGAGGCCATACAAGGATTTTACAAGTTTGCAAACTTTGCGTTCTTGACCCTTTATCACAAATCCTTCTGGCTGGGACATATAAACTTTCTCCTTTAGATCTCCATTCAAGAAGGTTGTTTTTACATCCATTTGATGGACTTTCCATCCATTCTGAGCTGCTAAGGCAAAGAGAGTCCGGATGGTGGTCCATTTTGCTGTGGGAGCAAAATTTTCTTCATAATCGACTCCTTCTTTTTGTGCGAATCCTTTTTCCACAAGCCTGGCCTTGTGCTTGTCAAGTGAGCCGTCTGCTTTGTACTTGTTCTTGTAGACCCACTTACAGCCAATTGGTTTCGTTCCCAAAGGCGGATCAACCGGCTTCCAAGTGCCATTCTTTATCAAGGCATCATACTCCTTCTGCATCGCTTCTTTCCATTCATCATGAGAAGCGGCTTCTTTGAAGGAAGTTGGTTCATGATCTGTAGACAAACTCAATTCACAGTTATAAGAAATATCCATATCAACAGGAGAATCAGAATTATCTACATCACCTTCGATTTTTTGAGTGGAACTTCTTGTTCCTGTTTTTCCAACCTCATCAGGATGAACATTCTCGAGTGTCTTTGTCAGCCATTTGGGAGGACCTTTCTGAGATGGCCCAGGCTGTTCACTTGAATGAGTTGGGATTGATTCAAGATTCAATCTCCCAATTCTGTCAATCACATCATCCAATGTGTCATCCGTGGTTGTTTCTTCATGTGGGGGAGAGAGTGCTTCAGGACATGATTCCACAGTTTGATTCAATATCGGAATCCCCCCTTCAAGATGTGGAATCACATTATCAAATTCTTGGAAGGACTTTTCATGTGTGAATCTGTCTAGGCGATCAAGTTTCCGCTCAACAACCTTGTCACTCTTGGAAGATTCAAGAAATATGACATCTCTTGCTATCACAAACTTCTTATTTGCTTCATCATAGAGACGATATCCTTTGGAGGTATTGGAGTACCCCAAGAAGATACATTTGCGACTTTTAGCACCAAGTTTGTTCCTTTGACCCTTGGGTATCAAGGCATAACAGGTGGACCCAAAGACCCTGAAATGCTTTACCGAAGGAATGTGGCCATGCCACATTTCAAAAGGAGTTTTGTTTCTAATTGAACTTGAAAGACACCTATTCTTTATGTAAACAGCACATAGAACTGCATCAGCCCAAAACATCAATTTTACATTCTTGAAAAATAACATGGAGCGGACCATATTTAAAATAGTTTTGTTCATTCTTTCAGCTACACCATTCTGTTGTGGATTATATGGCACAGTTGTTTGATGTTTGATTCCATGTTGACGAAGATAATTTTCAAATTCGTTTGAAGTGGATTCTTTTCCATTATCAATACGTAGAGAGCCAATATGTGTTTGTGCATCATTTTCAATCCATGCATGAAAATTCTTGAAAGTTTGAAAAGCATCAGACTTATTCTTGAGTAAGTAAATCCAACACATTCTGGTGTAGTCATCAATAAGTGTCATGTATTTTTTTCCATTTGCAGAAGCAATAGGCATAGGGCCACATAAATCTGAATGAACAAGCTCAAGTTTTCTATGTGCTCTTGAGTGTGAATCATGAAATGGCTGTTTGCTATGCTTTCCTAGAATACAAGCATAACATTCCTTATGTTTTCTAGGAATTGTAGGCAGTCCATTAACACCATTTTTCTTCAACAAATGAAGGCTGTCATAGTTTAAGTGTCAAAATCTAGCATGCCATAAAAGACTTGATGGGAATGTACCTTCATCATGATGTGAACTGAATGCAAAGTTTTGATCATGAGCAGATGAACCTTTCAGCTTCAAGAGTCTCCCTTATTCTATTCCCTCCATGACAAGTGAGTGATTTGATGCTTTTCTGACCTCTGCCTTGCCATCAAACAAGTGAATTGAGTGTCCTTGCTACCGAATTTTGACCAGGGACAGCAAGTTTCTCTTCAGCTCAGGGAGGTATAGAAGCTCATGTAGGATATGATCTGGAAGACCAGGAAGTTTAAGCCTGACTGTGCGAAGCCCTGATGGCTTGAGTTTGGATTTATCTGCGAAATATACTGCTCCATCAACTTTGTTAGTGAATTCTTCAAAAAAATCTTTTCTAAATGTCATGTGACATGTTGCTCCTGAATCTAGCAACCAATGATCTCTCCATGAAGTAAATGAAACATCAAATAGGCTTTCAGTTACTCCATTGTTACAATGTGCTAGAACAGAATGAGCTGATTCAGGTGCTTTACCTTTGTCTTGATTTCTTTGCTGCTGAGCTTTAGATTGTCTGCCCCCCTTTTCTCTGAAGTTTCTTCTTCGTCTTCTGCCATCTCTTCTTCTGGATGAATCTGAAGCATGTCTCTTTTCTCTCTGTGCCAAGTATGCAGCCTCTTTATAAGATGAAGGGACTGTCATCTTCTTTTGAAGGAGGAGAGAAAAAAACTTTGCTGGAAAATCTGTTTTGAAGGAGAGAAAACAAAAAACACTCTTTGCTGGAAAATATACTCAGTTTAAAAGGATAGAAATATTGCTAAAAATACGAAGACTGAATTTAAAAGACACAAGCTCTTTGCTGCAAATACTGAATTTTGCACAAAATATATATATATATATATATATATATATATATATATATATATATATAATTTTTTTTTTTTTTTTTTTTTGGGAAAAAACTGTATGGGTTATATGATTGGTGAGATGGAATATAATATGGTGGAGGGGGTGGTATTGTATAATGAATGGAGGGGTGGAAATATAAAAGAGACTGCGTATTAAAATGGTGGTAGCGTTGAAATAGTGGTATTGAATAATGAATGGAGGGGCGAAAATATAAAAGAGAATACGTATTATAATATCACCAAAGGCGGACAGAAGTGTGTTATATATGCAGAGGGCGTTATTATATGCAGCGCTGGAGGAGGGCCGACAGGCCACAGAGAGGGAAGTGTATTACAAATGCTGTATTATATGCACAGAGGTGAAGTGGTGTTAAGAGATGGGAGGGGCGGTAATAAACTTGCAAAGCTGCGTTGTATAACATATGATCTGTCATACCATTAAACACCACTGTCAACTCATATGCTCTGTCATACCATTAAACACCGTTGTCGATTGGGAAGAGGTATTGTTAAATGAATGCATGTGAAGTGGAGGGGCGATATGCAGTAGCGGTAATATATGCATAGACTGTATTGATATATAAATGGAGGGGCGATATGCAGGTGTCGAGCCAGCACAGGTAGGGAGGGAGGAGCGTAGACTGTATAAACTGTGATCTGGAGTGGGCGCAGGTTGTGTGAGGTGGGTCTGCAGTGTGAGGGATGAGTTGTGAGGTAGTGAGGATTATGCACAGTGAGAGGGTGTATTGTGGGTGAGTATGGGGCGTGGGGAAGTGATGGGTAGGAGAGAGGGAAGGGAGCGTTGTTTAGGGAGATAGCAGATAGGGGAAATGGGTGGGGCAATAGGTATGGAGAATGGAGGAGGCCAAAAGGCCATTACAAAAAAAAATTGGAATGGTAGAGTTGCAGGACTGCAAAATTGCAGAGTGGCAGAGGCTGCAATTTGCAGAATTCAAGAACTGCAGAATCTTCAGGAGCTGCAGGAGCTGCAAATGTCAGACCTGTGGATAATTGAAGATATAAAAAAAATGCAGAATAACAGCATAGCAATAAGTAGGAGCAGCAAAAACTATTCAAAAACTAACTGAGCAAAGGAGAGGGAGTTACACCACAGGCAGAAATGCCAATAGTGGGACTGGCTCTGATACCATGTCAAACCAGGAGGTAACTCCTCAAATCAGAATGTGTTATTGAATGAAGAATGGACATGCATTTATACATGGAGGTGAGGCTATTGGGATTCATCTCCCAATGACTCTTGGCCTTCCTTATTTCCCAATATTATTTATTATACAAAATTAAATATCCACACCCATCCCATAGGATTAGGTGTCAACAGCTTGGAGAGCTCAAATCCTCATCAATCAGTATGAAATCAGTATCATGGCCTCCTGAAGGGCCCTCCTCCTGCATAGGCCTCTTTCCTCTGTCATGTACCTATACCTGTGCTGATGACTACGGCAATGAGACCCCTTCCACCCCAGGTGGAGATAGTACTCTTCGAGCTACTACAAATAACGCTCTCGTGCCTCTCTGATAAGTAACAAATATTGGCACACTGATAGGCTCTATCTCAAGACCTTCAAACTGATGTGAAGGTTCACCTACATCATGAACAATCTCCGGAGGAGGCTGAGGGGTTGTGAAGAAGTCATGGGAAATGAAATCCTCCCATGCAATGCCCTGCAATCCAAGCTGATGTACAATAACAATCTTGATGAGTGCATAGTGATAAATGTTGTTGTACTGCTGCTCGGGAGTCTTCTTCTGCACAAGAGTAGTCATCCTCTCTATGTTTCGGCACATGAAATAAGGTATGTTCATCATCCTCACTCTCGTGAAATGTATCAATAATCTGATGTGGTATGCATAGAGGCGTGAGAACCGACCCTCACAACTGAAGTATCTGATTACGAGTCTCATCAAAGGCACATAGGATTCCTTCAGAAACCGAAATGGGAATACCCTGTTGAGCTGCCTCACATAGCTAGGCCTGATGTATGGTTCATAATGCACTCTATCCACCTACTGTGTTTTTTTCCACTCTTCACCCACATTTGGTATTCCTGTTGCCTGAGAAATGGTTTCTGGTGTCAAGGTGAAATTTACACCAGCAAGAGTAACCTGACCATCACGCAAATGTAAAACAAAAAACTGGGCTAACTCCTAATGATGCTGAATCTGAGCAATCCTCTCACAATACTGATAGCATGACTGCTCTCGAAAACATGCCATGGCAATTGGGCAGGCCTCCAACTAAGTCAATGAGGTGGTCTCTTCTCTCACATCTTTGCCACCTTTACGAGGCCTTCTCGGTGCATGTAACTCAGTGGTAGAGTCATTGTCTTTTTCATATGATGACTCAGTGTCCGTCTCCATTGGTGTTGCAAGGTATATGTCAAATGTATGTTTGGTTTGTTGAAAATGAGAAATTGGTGCCTTTGTTTCAATTGCCAAAATATGTGCCAAATAGGAAAGGACTGTGGGAAATATGGAAAATGGGTACAATGGAGTTTGTCAAGTGAGATTTAAAATATGAGGACAGTCACTTGACTGTGTTTTAGGAATCGGGGGTTTGGGATTTTATAAGTGAAATGAGAGAGGGAGAGTGATAGGGAATGGTAGGGTTTAGGCATAGGGAAAATGGGAACAAGTGATATGAGTGGTTTTGGGACATAGGGGAATAAGGGAGGGACCATGATAATAGTAAAAAAGTGAGAGGGAATAAACCAATGAGGAATGTAACGTTTGGCACAAAATTTCTTTTAAACCACCAATTTTAAAACCCTAAGGAGCAGCTTTAATAAGAGGATAGGATTTGTAGTTTGGCATTCAAGTTCTTCAAAACCAATATTTCAACAATACCAAACACACACTATGAGCAACTGCAAGGTCAGTTGAACTTACTCGGAGCAAAAGAGATTGAGTCGTTTTGAAAATTTGATGAAGCAGTGGTGAAAAACTTGCTTGTCGGCCCTTTGCACCGTGCGCAAAACCCAGTGCGCCGCGCCTGGTGACTGCACCGCGCACGTTAAAAAAAAAACTGTGAATGGTGGCTCTATGCGCCGCGACATGCCAATGCACCATCACCTTCCTTCTGTGGGTCGCGACACTGAATTCCTCCCACAGTCCAGCCTCCAAAACACGTTTTCACTCTTCCACTCTTGACTCAGCTTTGTTGATGTCTCCTTGTGTGCAAATGAATTGTTTGGACATCAAAATATCTTGTATAGCCATAGAATTTTATTTTTAATTTTTAAAACCCACTTTCTAATGTTTAAACTTTAGCACTTTTCATTTTCTAATACAAACTCTGTTTTTGTTTCCATTTTGACTTTTTTGACTTGAATGACAAAACTTTTGTCAATTTTTTGCAGGGATGACTGGCATGGAATTTGGCAAAGGTGACCAGGGCTGCGCCTGAACATCTTCACAACTGAAAAACTTTGAAAATATACATGGCATTTATTACAAAAGACGAAATTGACGATTTTTCTTCAAAACAGTGTTTTGAAGAAAATTCAAGATCTTACATTATAGCGATGAATTTTTTTGAAATGAAAACTTATTTTGAACCTCCCTCTAGCCTGCTGGCATTATTGGACACTTTGAAGAAAAAAATTGTGAAACCCTAGACCTAATGACTGAAATGACTCTTTGTTGACTAAGAGACCAAAACAGGACTATGAATTACCTTAAAATTGATTTTGATGAATAGACATGGACCAGCAGGTACATGACATGAGGGACATGAGTGACAAAACCCTTCCGTCAGAAGACTGATGCTCCTAATGGAATGCAAATGACTGAATTAAATGAGACACCTAAAAATGAAATGCAACAAAATAGATTTTGATCTCTAATGGAGGGATGAACAAACCGACTCTAACATTGGTTCCAATGGGGATGGTAGCTCCTTGGAGGTGCCAAGAACAATAGATCTTTGGGAGAGCAGAAAAATGCCTTCATCCATTGGGTAATGGAGTCAAAAACTGCAAACCCAAAACAACTCATACCAATCCAAAACATATACATACTGCAATATGTACATAAACCAATACCAGCAGCTGAAATGCTGCCTTGGGTAACTTATTTATGCACAAACCTACCCTACTTTGCAGCAAAATTGATAGATCAAGTAATGTTGTAATGCCAAACCAACCAATCAAGTAACTGTGACAAGGATGCTGCTTGGAAGTGCTTGAACCAGGACACAACTAGAAATTCTACCAGCCATACATGCAAAAAAGGAGTCTGGCTATGTAAAAGATAATTTGATCTATCATTCAAACTGAAAAAAATTTCCATGTGCGTTGCAATAGGATTGAAAAAAACAGACTCTGTTTGCTGCCCCAACTCCACAATACATGCTTCTAGCTGTAAACTGTCAATGCAAACATCCACGAGCAGCTCTATTGTTTCTTGTTTTGAAGGAGGGAGAGTTTCCAAAAACTTTTTGGGATCTCGAAATTCATATGATTGGATCTGATCATTTAAATACTGAATCTCCTTCTCAAATTTTTCAACAACTAACTCAAAGAAACTAGTTTTAGCTTTAGGAGGAAAATTCGGAGATCTCAAAAATTGAAGCACGGCACTAAAAAATACTTCATCAATTTCAATATCCACTAACTGATCTCTAACTTCTTTTAAAGCTTCACAAAGCGCAGGGTCTGCCACATACCCTACCATTTTATTTTAGTGCATGAATGGATCAGTGAGCACTGGAATTTCTGGATTGAGTTGGAGTCGCTAGGTGAATGTTTCAGCCTTCATATGTGTCTGACTGCTGTCCACCATCAACAATCAGATCTGAACTTGATACATGTACTGGGGAAATTTTCAAGTCAAGTGTTACGTTCACAAACTAGACCGGAGATTGACTGAAGCAACATTTATCTACTTTCGCTAATGCAAAGCAAGAGCGTTTCGAAGGCTACCTGGCATAACTTCAGGCTCTGTCTGTAGCTTATAAAAAAAAAACACCAACAAGCAAACCATTTTGCTCCCCATTATAGTCGCCACTATTTTATTTCCTAAATCTACCTCAGGCTGAAGGAAGGCAGAGTTCAGGGTAACATCAAACCACGCTCAGTCTGGTAGCTAGCCCTACCAGAATAGGAGAGGGCTCTCTCCGGGGCAATCTCAGAAAAAATATATCAATATGGCTTGAGATGAATGAAATAAAAGCTAATTTTAGGCTAGGTATATAAGTAAAGGAGTTTGAGTTTGATTTTGGGGGGTTTTGTTGGATCAAAGGGAAAGGCAGTTTTGGGTGCGGGGATAAGGCCTAGTATTTGCAGAGTTCTGATTGGGGCAAGGAAGGCAATAGTTTTGATGATTTAGATTGAATGAATGGATGGATCAGATCAGTGAGGAGCTGAAGAGGGAAAGAGGGTTTCAAGAGTCCTCCTCAAACATATGAAAACATGTAAAATTAAACAAAACTGAAGGCAGAGCAAAGCAAGCTACTGAATTCCACCTTTAACACTGATTTGTTTAATCTAAGAATAAAGGATAAGGAAAATGGTACACATAAACATCAGTGAACTTACAAATACATAGAGAAAAACACCATCAAAACACAGAGCCACAAGGATCCCAAAGAGTGTTGCAAACCCTGGTCTATTCCTTTGCCAAAATTGTAGAAATGAAATGTACAATGAAGTGCCAAGCAATCCCAAGTGTCCAACCCTAAAAATGACTGAGAAAATACATAATATAGACAATCATAACTCATCTCCATGCCTCTAGGGGTCGAGCTCATAATTCTAGGAGCTGTTTCAACCATATCTAAACTAGGAACTAGAAAATAGGCCATGAAACAACTCGCCTCTATATGCTAGGAAATTGATCCATTCACTCACATTTCACCTTTTGGTGAATGAATCTTCTAGAACAAGTAAAAATGTGTCAAAATTACATCATGATCATGAAATTACATCCAGGTACATCAATAGTTACATGAAAAAGTGAAACTGGCCAAAACTAGGCGAAATTCTGAGCTGTTGAGTGAAAAATAGGCCAAATTTCTCTATGCGCCGCGCCCAAAATATCTATGCATAGCACACATTTGGAGCTACTTTTGGGGCCCTTCCCGAAGTCCAAATTGAGCTCATGATAGCTCGTTGGAAATCCCTATCTGTCTACTTTCCAACCCAAGTGGAATTTCTAGATTTGGTTGCCATTTTCCCCTCCAAAAGTGCAATCTCCCAACACTGCTTCCTGTATGTGCAAAAAGTGGCAGAAAGGTCATTTTTAGGGTGTTTTTGACCCTTTAGGCAACCCAGAACTTGATGAAATCCGTAGTTAATCCATGAGAATGCATAAATTTTCATAAAAAATCCAGAAATATAAAGTTTCCCCCCTGAAGAGCTGCCAATTATAAGCGCGTGCAAGGTGGTGCTATGCATCAGGCAGGAAAATCTGTTTCGTGACAAAAAAATTCAAAATTGACAAAATTTTTCCCAAATTCCTTGAAATTTGGGCTAAAGGTCCCTCATCAAGTAATATGTTCAGCCAAAGAAGCTTCGACCAATATTTGGAGCCTATCATGTCTTTTACGACGCTTCAGTGCCGTCCTTAGCCTCGCTTTCAGGATCTTGATCTTTGCTTTGCAAACATGTGTGCACGCCCAATAATGGTTCTTCATGTGTTTGAGCATATTATTCTCCTTTTTTTCCTTCTCCAATAGCTTCTCAAGATGCATGTTGACTCTCTCAAGCCAAGTCTCTCTATCGGCCTCAATCTCCCGCTCAATAGGTGTCATCTCAGATGGGCTTCTTCGGGCAGCTTGTCGGTTCTCACAGATGTTTTGCAACTCCATGATCATCTGCTGATCCTCCAACTGCTTGTTCCGATGCTCCAAGTGTTTTATGATCCATTGAGCTCTCTGAAACTTTTCGGTCAATGTGCCAATCTCAGCTTTATCCTCCTGAATGATCTCTCTCAGCTTTGAGCTTGGAGAGCTCAAATCCTCATCAATCAGTATGAAATCAGTATCATGGCCTCCTGAAGGGCCCTCCTCCTACATAGGCCTCTTTCCTCTGTCCTATACCTGTACATGTGTTGATGACGACAGGAACGAGACCCCTTCCACCCTGGGTGGAGATAGTACTCGTTAAGCTGCTGCAAATAATGCTCTCGTGCCTCTCTGATAAGTAACAAATAATGGCACACTGATAGGCTCTATCTCAGGACCTTCAAACTAATGTGAAGGTTCACCTGCATCATGAACAATCTCCGGAGGAGGCTGAGGGGCTGTGAAGAAGTCATGGGAAATGAAATCATCCCATGCAATGCCCTGCAATCCAAGCTTATGTACAACAACAATCTTGATGAGTGCATAGTGATAAATGCTGTTGTACTACTGCTCGGGAGTCTTCTTCTACACAAGAGTAGTCATCCTCTCTATGTTTCGGCACATGAAATAAGGTATGTTCATCATCGTCACTCTTGTGAAATGCATCAATAATCTGATGTGGTATGCATAGAGGTGTGAGAACCGACCCTCACAACTAAAGTATCTAATAATGAGTCTCATCAAAGGCGCATAGGATTCCTTCAAAAACCGGAATGGGAATACCCTGCTGAGCTGCCTCACATAGGTAGGCCTGATGTGTGGTTCATAATGCACTTTTTCCACATGTTGTCTTTTGTTCCACTCTTCACCCACATTCGGTATTCCTGTTGCCTGAGAAATGGTTTTTGGTGTCAAGGTGAAATTTACACCAACAAGAGTAACCTGACCATCACGCAAATGTAAAACAAACAACCGGGCTAACTCCTGATGATGCTGAATCTGAGCAATCCTCTCACAATACTGATAGCATGACTACTCTCGGAAACATGCCATGGCAAGTGGGTAGGCCTGCAACTGAGTCAATGAGGTGGGCTCTTCTCTCACATGTTTTCCACCTTTACGAGGCCTTCTCAGTGCATGTAACTCAATGGTAGAGTCACTGTCTTGTTCATATGATGACTCAGTGTCCATCTCCATTGGTGTTGCAAGGTATATGTCAAATGTATGTTTGGTTTGTTGAAAATGAGAAATTGGTACCTTTGTTTTGAATTGCCAAAATATGTGCCAAATAGGAAAGGAATATGGGAAATATGGACAGTGGGTACAATGGAGTTTGTCAAGTGAGATTTAAAATATGAGGACAGTCACTTGACTGTGTTTTAGGAATCGGGGGTTTGGGATTTTATAAGTGAAATGAGAGAGGGAGAGTGATAGGGAATGGTAGGGTTTAGGGATAGGGAAAAATGGGAACAAGTGATATGAGTGGTTTTGGGACATAGGGGAATAGGGGAGGGACCGTGATAATTGTAAAATAGTGAGAGGGAGTAAACCAATGAGGAGTGTAACATTTGGCACAAAATTGCTTTTAAACCACCAATTTTAAAACCCTAAGGAGCAGCTTTAGTAAGAGGATAGGGTTTGTAGTTTGGCATTCAAGTTCTTTAAAACCAATCTTTCAACAATACCAAACACACGTTATGATCAACTCCAAGGTCAGTCGAACTTACTCGGAGCAAAAGAGATTGAGTCGTTTTGAAAATTTGATGAAGCAATGGTGAAAAACTTGTTTGTCGGCCCAGTGCGTCGCGCCTGGTGAGTGCGTCGCACACGTTCAAAAAAACACTGTGAATGGTGGCTCTATGCGCCGCGACATGACAATGCACCACAACCTTCCTTCTGTGTGCCGCGACACTGAATTCCTCCCACAGTCCGGCCTCCAAAACACGTTTTTGCTCTTCCACTCTTGACTCGACTTTGTTGATGTATCCTTGTGTGCAAATGAATTGTTTGGACATCAAAATATGTTGTATAGCCATGGACTTTGATTTTTAATTTTTAAAACCCACTTTCTAATGTTTCAACTTTGGCACTTTTCATTTTCTAATACAAACTCTATTTTTGTTTCCATTTTGACTTTTTTGACTTGAATGACAAAACTTTTGTCAATTTTTTTGCAGGGATGACTGGCATGGAATTTGGAAAAGGTGACCAGGGCTATGCCTAAACATCTTCACAATTGAAAAACTTTGAAAATATACATGGCATTTATTACAAAAGACGAAATTGACGATTTTTCTTCAAAACAGTGTTTTGAAGAAAAGTCAAGATCTTACATTATAATGATGAAATTTTTTGAAATGAAAACTTATGTTGAACCTCCCTCTAGCCTGCTGGCATTATTGGACACTTTGAAGACAAAATTTGCAAAACCCTAGACCTAATGACTGAAATGAATCTTTGTTGACTAAGAGACCAAAACAGGACTGTGAATGACTTTAAAATTGATTTTGATGAATAGACACGGACCAGAAGGTACATGACATGAGGGACATGAGTGACAAAGCCAAAAAAGATTTTGATCTCTGACGGAGGGATGAACAGACTGACTCTAACACCTAGCAGCCATAGCTTGAAGTTTAGCTTGGCTAGGAGGTAAAGTAGAAGTACTTGGGCTAAACTGAAAGTGATAGTTGATGGACTAAAAGATGTAGTTGAGGTGTTGGGAAATGAAACTGGAATATATGTGGAACTACTAGGGAATGAGTATGATGTGTTTGAAAAATCAAAAGGTGAGCTAGTGGATATAGCGGATGAAGTGGGTGGTGGAAATAATACTCTAGGCTGTAAAGGTAGTTTACGGATAAATGGATCTATAGATGTGTTGGTATTGGAAGCTATATATGATGTAGAAGAATATAGAGATGAATCTACAGCTGGTATTATGGTGGTATATAACTATGAAATTGAAGGCTTAGTGGTATAAGCTAATACTTGAGCTAACTCAATAGCTTCATCAATATCTTTGAGAATAGTAGCATTAATTTCTTCAATTTAGTCTAATATTCAACTTTCTTTGATTTATATTCTACTGTAATATTTTTTTGTTTTGTTTCCAAGAATGAAATAAAAACAGGGTCTAAAACAACAGTATAAAGATTACTCTCAGATTGACTTCTAAACAAAGACTGTTCAAATTTTAGATCAAAATCTATATCTTGCAAAATTACTAATTCTTGTGGTATGAATTGACTCTTTTTAATGACACTTTAGCTTCTAAATCTTCTATCTGTTTTTTCCTTTTGCCAACTCGGTCTAGGTTGTCTACTATAACAGCAGGTTTAGGATCCGGGTTAGACCTGGTATAGTAAATCTTCCTAGAAGCCAGAATTATAGTTTTTTAATACCTGCAACTAATAAAAGCAATCTTAAAGTAAAAGGATGAATAAAAGATTTTCTTTAAGACTAGTTTTATGACTGAGGATTGGTTAATTCCCCAGTATGGTCGCCAGTATGTTATCACTCTAGTAATTCTAAACTTGTGAGATTTTTTGTTTTTATTCAAAGAACACTAGAGGTAACCACATACCAACTTCAAACTCTAGGATCTATCCTTCCTATCTCTCTTTAAGTTTTAACTTTGTTTGATTTGTAAAATATTAGGCTAGTTATGAATTTGCAGCTTTGGTTTTGTTTTTGTTAATTGGTGGGAAAAATCACTTGAAAGGATGGATAGTGAGAAATATATTTTTCCATTGGGCTAAGGAGTCAAAATCAAGAAAACAGAACTGGGATCAAGGCTAAAAGGTCAAATCTTTTCAGGGCAAGATAGATAACCCTTGGAGATCTTGGAAAGTTATTTTTATGAGGTGGTATGATCAGGATAAAGGGAAATTAAGAATCCTTTGATCTAGAAAAAGGAAGTAGTAGGAAGAAGTCAAACAAGAGAGGGAGAAATTAAGGGTTACCTACACTGGAAATCAGAGAAAAACATAGAACTGATAACTAGTTAAAAACAGGGTGCTCTTAACAAATCCTATAGTAATACTCCTAGTTATTCATTCAAATTTAGAACAAACATAGATGGATGCATGTAACAAAGAAATATAACAATGACAAGTAAGGAAATAATTCACTCCAAATAATTCATCACAGGAATCCTGAACTATGATGCCAATTGGTTTGATCTAGCCTGCTACTCGAAATTTGACACACAAAAGCTTTCAAGTCCAACAAAAATGACTATAAAAATCTCCAACAATTTTATTCCACCCAAAATACTTTTAGAGATGAAGTATTTATACATAGTTCTTTACAAAATATCCTAGAATTATTCTAGGAATTATATAAGGGAAATAAAATATCTTTACAATGATAATAGAGACAACTTCTTAACAAATCAGCAAGTTGTCCAATCTATTCAAAAGAAATAGAACCTACTTTGAGGATAAGACGCAGCTGACTGCCTTGGTGTCTTCATTGCTGGCCTTAGATATTTTAAATTTGTTTTGTAACCTGATTTCCCTTGTCTGATACTCTTTCTATGATTCTCTTTATTCACTGATACTCTCTAAACTTGGATACTATTTAACCATAGTCAAAACTGTTTACTGGTATAAAAAATCTGTTTTGACTGTAAATCAAAAAACAGTTTTCTCCTCCTTTCATCTGTCTGTCTTTTATCCTTCATAATAAATCTGTGAGTGACTACCAATCCTCATCTTTAGGAATTTTTATTTTATTTAATTTCCTAAATTTTTCATCAGCTTCAGTGTATCTGGAAAAAGTTGGCTTGATGACAAACAAGTGTCTTATCTCATGCTGTGAATAGAATAAGTCTTCAAAACTTTTAAGTAAGACCTTCCCTATTGGAGTGCCTTGTACTGGTGGTTTATTTACCTGTTCCTTTGCAAATTCTCTAATATTTTTATCATAGTCATTCTGAGGCATCAATTTATCATTAATGACCATAATGTCAGGCAGTCCTTTTTGCCTCAAATTTATAAACTTGACCATAAATCTGGTTATGGCAGCATTCATATTCTCACACTTTTCTTCTAGTTGCCTCATTAGATTCTTCTTTGTAGTAACTTTCTTAATTTCTAGGATAGTTTCAGTCCTGCCAGTAACCTTGAGTTCTTCTAACTCTTGTCTATTTTTAATGTTAAGAAATGTGATCATCTTTAAAGCGTGCTTTGGTTTGTCAGCCAGTTCACTTTGATTCTTCTGAATTTCTGCTTGGGCTTTTAGTAATAACTCTCTCTGTTCAAAGATTACCTGAATTTAAGGCCATACATCATGGACGGCTTCAATGATATTGTTTCAAAGATAGTTTTTGATATATGATACTTATTCCTTCAATATCAATTCCTTCTGCAATTTCTTCAACTCTTCATTCAGTCTGATAGCATTTTTCTCATGTGTTTTTTCATTTATCTGAGCCAATTTGTTTGACTTCTCAAGGTTTTCTACCACCTGTTTCAATCTACTGATTTCATTTGTCTTAAGAGACATTTCCTCCATAGCTTTCACCAATTTATTGGCTTCATCTGTATGGTGTACTACTATTGTAGATGATTCAGTAGCTGAGGTTTTGTAAGAAGTTATTGGCACTGCAGTAGCCAGTGGTTCTTTGGGTGCCAAATTTTCAGCTAAATTTGAAGGGACTACTGTAGTGATTACAGGAATAAATGTAGGAATCTCTGGTATTTTTGTTGTTTCTTTCTCCTAGACAAGATTTTCCATCTGTATTTCCATTTCCTTAATTTGGGTTCTCAACTGAAAAATCAAATTCATCATGTCATCTTTTTCTTTCTGTCCTTCTATTATTTATTTTGTTTGAGGATATTCACTTTGAGGAAGTTTAAGTTGTTTCCTCAAAGTTGCTATGTCTTCATTCTTCTTTTTTACCAATGACTCTACTGCTTTGATATTAGTCGGGTCATATCCCACCTACAAAACTAGTTCTTCTAAGGCTTTTATCCTGAGATCCTTGGCATACAAAGATGCCTTATCCATTTTCATTTGATCTTGCATGTTGGAGATGGTGTTTTGGAGTCTTTGAGCACTCATGGCTTTAGTTGTCACAGTAGAGTATAGCATTTCTGAAGTCTGTCTATGGAACTAAATTTGATCAAGAGCATGAATCTTATCTGTATGGACCTCCAAATCAACCTTTTTATAATCTGCCACTGTCTTATGGGATTTGACCATGGGTTGCAACACTGACATGACTAGCTTTTGATTTGAACAATCAAATGCATACAAAAATCTATTTTGCACACTTGGTGTCTGTTTGAGATATTAAGAATAAATATTGTTTTTTATCTCTTCATTCTTCAGCTTAATCTGTTTGTATTTTTCTTTGATGTCTAGGTCTTTCTCTTCAGCTTCCTGTGATGAAGAGGCTTCCATGCTTTGTTGTATTTCTATCAACAGTGCATCTTTATTGTTAACTTGTTCTTCATTCTGATTCTTAGTAGCTGGCTCATTGATGATCATAATGGCAACATCTGTTTCTGGAAAATTAGTGTTGGTATCTATAAGCTCTGTTTCTTCCACATCAATTGTTACCTTTCCTTTACCTGTTGAATCTAACTTGGGCCTTTTGTTATATATTAACTTGAATTTAGTTTCAATTGTGGTTTCTACAACATAGGCTCCTTCTTTTCTTACTCTCTTAGTGGATTTTTCTTGCTGATTTGCAGTCTCTAAATTATGACTAGTATTACTTTTATTTACTGCATCTATTAGGGTATTTTGAGTCCACTCAATCTGATTTGAAATTTTTTCTATCTCTGGTTTTGCTTCATAAATGAAAGGGGTTAACTTGCATTTAATCCTTAGTTTTCTTAGGATCCCTTGTGGATCATAATTCTAACGAAAACTTTCTTCAAATTTGAATTCCAATAACGGCTTTGTTGCTTCTTTCTCTACATCCCTGTGATTGTAGATGAATGACCCTATCTGATTCTTTAGTTTGAATTGAGTTTTCTTCTTTGCTGCCATGAAATTTATAGAATCAGAGTTTAGGATCTGCCTGATATACTCCAAGGAAAATATCCTCATTGAAACATGCTTGAGTAACTTGTAAGGTAACAATTTTGACCCAAATACTCTAATCTCAATATATTTTTCATATAAGTACTAGTCACCAACTTTATCTGCTCTAATAGCTGCAATATATTTTTCATTTCATCATTTATTCTTGGCTACTTTGTTTTTGTTAACATTGTGATGACTTGATGTAAGAATAACTCTCAAAATTCTGCATTAGTTAAATCTACGCACTCTTTCCTGAGGAAAGATGTCCAGAAAATGATAGAAAGAGGATTTCCCTCTATGTCAAGGTTTTCGAGAGTAACTGGAAAATTATCTGATTGAAAGTATAAAAAACATATGGAAAAGGAAGGAAGTATATCTGAACACTCCTTCAATTGGAAAATTGGCCAATTGATAATGAATATTATCTACCATGAAACCAGCATAATCAAAGATTACTGATGATGGTTTCCCTGGGGAGAAAATGGATAAGAACCCCAAGATGGACTCATCTGTGTGTTCATCAGTAAAATATCCAAGCATGAAGGAAAACATGGAAATTGCAAGTCTTAAACTTTCTGGGAATTTGGCAGTAGAATATGGGGGATTTAGTTTTGGAATTTCTACATGTGAGGGCATGAATGTTTGGAAAATCATGAATCTCTTTGGAAAATCTAGGCCAATATACAACTTGGTAAGGGCCTCTATGGATAAATGGACTGCTTGGGGGCTAGGATGAAGTTGTAGCATCTAGTTAATTGCTTCAGTAGTAATGGTAAAAAGAACTTCTTTATTGGCATTTACAATGCCTCTTTGCTCAGGCATATAGTACTGCTGACATAAATAAATTATTGGCATGGATGAGTTAATGGGACAACATACTTAGGCAAATGGGATTCCCAAATATGGAATTCTTCTTCATTATCTAAGGATTTCTCATAGCACTAGTTATGAATATCTAGCAGGTTAAATTCAACAATGGGATCTGCTATCTTGTAATCAACATCAGCCAATGGAATATGTTCAATGTCTATGATTGGGGGTTGTGAAGGATTGAAAACAATAGCAGTCTTAGAAGTCATTGCAGGGGTTTGTTTAGGCACTTTGTAAGCTTCAGGTTTCCTAGAGTCCTTCATTTTAGGCATTTTGGGCCGCTTCTACAAGTTTAGACAGTTTGTAGAAGTATTTTCACTTTTATTAGAGGCTTCTTGGATAAAACAAGTAAATTATGGTCTCTTATTTGGGTTTTCTTTCCAATTAGGTCTGTCAAAGAGGATTTACTAGCTTTTGACTGGTTTTAAGCAAGAAGCATTGGTTTCTTGAGTCTTTCACTAAGAAATTAGGCTTAAAAAGTATGTTGAAACTAGGAAAAGAGGCTTAGGATACCTTCAGAGGCTTTCTGGCTTAATTTAGAGCTTAAAATTATTCATAAAACTATAAAAACTCACAATTTTCCTCCTAAGTAGTAGGCAATAGTAAAAAAGGGTTTATAGAGAAAATTTGACATGGTTCAGGCTATTTTTTGGTCTATTTTTATGGCTTCTTAGGATAATTTTAGATCTATGAATGGAATTTGTCTTTTAAAAAGGCTTTCCAAATTGAAAATAGGGTTAATTTGAGAAGAAAACTTGTTATTTGAAGGTCTAGGGTTTTGAAAATAGGTTCTAAAATCTTTGTACAGGTTGGACAGTTCCTTGCTAATCTTTGGAGAAATGCATAGCTCCTCAATGATCTTCTATTGGCCGCTTGTTGAAATTTGAGGTCTTTTAACAAGAAAATGGCAGAAAAATCTTTGTTTTAAGAGTCGAGAGGCTTCGTGCAGGGTTAACGCGCAAAAGAATATGAAATAAATGCATTTTTGTATGTTTATTAGACATTTTTTGTTACATTAACTCTGCATTGAATGATGGTCACATTGGGCGGGAGTGGTGGTTTCAAACTCAAAGGATCAAAACTGTAAGTGGTTATCGTGCGCCCTTATGGTGGTAAATGGTTTTGGAGAAATTGAATGTGATGCAATAAGGATTGACCATGTGGAGGAGAGATAAAATCACGAAACCACCCATTTCGCATAGGTTTGAGATGGGGGTGATCGTGCAAGTTTTCTGTGTGATATTGAATTTCATTCGTTAGATCTGGGGTTCGATTGCAAACGGCCTGGATTGGTTAGGAAGTTGCGTCACGATGGGGAGTGGGACCAGGGTTGTTATATGCAGTGGGTTTAAACTTTAGACTTTAATAAATAAGCGTTTAATTAAAGTCTAAAACTGATTTATATGGTCAGGTAGGAATATTATAACGTATGTTTCAACCTTTTAAAAACATTTATGAAATGTTTCAACAATATATATGAGCAGGCACGGTTTAATATTATATAGTTTTTCGAACACTTTTGAAATTTGTTAAAAAACCATAGGGGGTGGGGATATTTATTTAAATGATATGTTAAACCAATAGGATAAGGGCAGGATTAATATTGCGCACATGGGATATTAAACATTGGTTTTAACTTTAAAATAGTGGATTTAGAGGGTTATTTAAAATAAAAGGTTTTAATACTATAGAGGTAGGTGTATTTAGCGATTTAATAGAATAATTTAGAAGTTAATATGAATAAAGGGGTAGTGAAATGAATGAAAATACATGTTTAACTCTAAGTAAAGTGCTAATAAGCATAGTTTATCTTATTGTATTTTTTACACTTTAACTTAGGAAAAATGTATTTTTAGGGTTTATGAATGATTTTTGAAAGGGAGTGAGATTATTTATTTAGGGTTTCACTTTTACTAAGTAAAAATGGGTTTTACATAGGAAAAAGGGATTATGTTTTATGAATGAAGGATAAATGCTGATGAATATGGGTCTAGTGTGGGAATTCAATATTTTTAACTAATCAGTCATCGAGCCTTGGGTCCGGTCCCAAAAAAATTCAGAGAAATGCTCTCATCCTTTTTGACTGATAGTTTAGAACATTGAATATTTGGAGGGGAGGGGAAATTAGTGATTTTTTCCCGATAATACTTTATTACATGCTTGCTCAACTGCTTTCTACCTACCCATCTTTATTTCTAACATTTTTACTTCATTTTCATGGGTGAATTTAAGCTTGCAACCCTAAAATTTTTTTCTTTCAATGCATAAAACTCTATAAGTCTACCTTATTTCATCCAAGGACTCATATTAAACTGTTAAGCTCCTCATTATTCTCTACCTATCTACTGAATTTTCAAGTTTAAACTGTTTGACAAATCTTTATTTTCTATCTAAAACATGAAATTGAAAGCATGAAGAGTTAATATTAAACTGTTTAACTAATCATGGATTATGGCATTTATTGACACCCTGCACATAATCATTATTCTTGGAGTAAAAGTAAAAGTAGTGGCATTTGGACTTGCTCACTTTCAGGTCTTATTTTATCTCTTTTTTCCTTTTGGGGTCTATATTTTTCTAAGTCCTTTGATCTTTATTTTAGGACTTTTTACCCTCTTTTTGGCTTTTTATTTTTTTTTAATTTTTTCAAAATGTGGGAAAACAACTTGCATAAAGCAAGGTATGTACATATTTACAAGACTATCAAAGTCAATTCAAAATTTATGAACCCTATTATTATAGGACCCTAACAGACCTAAACGAGGAGGACAGTGATAAAATCACAAATGCTGCAATCAAAGGTAAGGATGCCAAGATTAGTGAGCTTCATACTAATCTTGGCAGGGCTAGATATCTTATAAATTTTCTTGAGCAAGAAAATGAGCATTTGAACACCAAACAAGTCATTGATGAGGTGAAGTACTTCACTGCTCAAATGGAGGCTCAAAAGGCCAAAGCCATGCTAGATGAAACAATGGATCAATATGGTTTTCTTAATGAGGAAGAAGAACATGTACCAAGGTAGAAACCTAGAACTAAAGGGTTGAAAAGAGCTCTAGCTCGAGAGAGACAAAGGGAAGTTGAGCTTGTTGACCAGTTAACCCTAAATGAGTAGCTTGCCATAGAGATCAATGAGAATTAAGAGACATGGCTTGATAGAGCCAATAAAAACTTGGAGAAGCTGCTAGATATGGAAAATAAAGATAATGACTTGTTGAGGAGGAAGGTCAGACTCCATGCCCAAAAAGAGAAGTTTGAATTGGCCAAGATCAAAAGAGCTTATGCCAAATTGAAGAGTTGACCAAGGAGGAGAAGAAAAAGTTGGACATCCTTGTTGAGGCTTCCCTCCAAGCTTAGACACATCATCCTTAGACATTCCAACAATTTTCAGGCATTTTCTAACTTTTTGTCAAAATATGGAAATATTTGTGTTTTTTTAGGCAATTAATTAGCAGAAAATTGGGCATTTGCACAGTGCCCTAGGCACTACGCCGATAATTGGCACACGTTTTGAGGATAAGAAAGGAACCATTGGATTCCTAATGACTCATACATCTCAGAAAACCATGTTTCCAGCCTTGGTTTGCATTTTTGATGGGTGGAAATCTCAAAAAACCATCAAAAAATCACCTTCCTACACTTTTTTGACCTTGGCGTTGCACAAATATTAGTATTGGGAGATTGACATTTTGAGGGGGGGAAATGACCTCCATTTTGATACCTTGAGGAATATTTGGAAAGAGGATAGGTAGGGTTTTCCAACAAGCCATCTTGGGCTTGATTTGGACACTGGGAAGGCCTCCAAAAGTGGCCCTGAACACAGAGGGCACAAATGACACTAGGATGGCACAAATGCACAGTGGATGGCGCAAATGTCAAATTTGCTATTTTTTCAAAAATTCTCTCAATTTTTTACTTTTATTCAGCAAATCATCCTTCTACTCATGTAATTAATGATGTTAAAATGTAATTATGTTTGAGATTACTTACCTATGGTAGATTCAAAGGGTAAAATTCATTAGTGAGTCATGATGAATCAGTTGAATGTAATCAGGAGTGATTCACTTGGACCATCCTACACTTTAGTTTTCAGTTCAGATTAGTGGATATTTTCCTCACATCATGGATTCGACCCCTGAGGATGAGTGAAGCTTGTTTTGATGTCTATTTAGCCCCTTTCTTCACACTAGTGAAGGGTTGGAATCAGTTTGTATGTTTGCTAGTTGATCAAGGAAACTTTTGTACTTAGTTTGGCTAGCTAATAAAGATGAGTTGTAGCTACTTTTATGGGATACTTGTGGTATTGAATGCCTATCATTGTATTTTATTCAGTATCATATGCTTGAAAGTATTGTATTCATGTTCACTTCATTTCTATGTTATGATCTCTTACAAGTTAGATAATCAAAATACATGTTTGCACATGCTTTGTTTTGGGTAATTGATCATATTTTTCCACTTTCATTTGGCTAAGAAAAATACATCTCTTATGATTTTCTTAGCTTTATTTTAGCTTCAACCCCATTCCATAACAATCATATTTAAATGATAAGAATTGTACCTACCTTGCACCATTGATCCCTGCAACCCTAACTGATTTTCCCTGACCTAGCTTTCCTTGACCTAATTCCTTCATTCAGTGATTCCCTAACCAAAATCAAAAGCAAAAAAATCCCTTGCACTCATTAGCTAGCCTAAACCTTTTCATCCAACCCTCTTCACTCTGATTTTTTTCGAGAGATCCCTCTCCGACTTGGTAAGGCTAGATACCAAGTTAAAAGGTTGGTCTGTGGTTACCTCTGTTGGGACTCCTTCTTTAGCATTGGGAATCTGGTGGAGTGATAAAATCTTGGTGCCATTTTCAGGGAATGAAAAGAAAAAATTTTCCCTAGGTGTATGGCAAATATCCATTGGAAACTGATCCTTGGGATGATGGGATCGAGTTTCATAAGGTTGATTTCATAATTGCAGTTCCTCAAAAGAAGATATGTCTTCTTGAAGAAGGTATACCAGGTCTAATCCTAATCCAGATACATTTTCTCCCATCGAAGATCCTGAAAGAATCCTAAGGAGGCAAATACCTCATCTAGCTTCAAGTTCTTTAGAATCTCCTTCTCAAAATTTGGTAAGATATTTCTCATTATCTTATGATTTGGTAGCCATAAAAAATTTAGTATTTGATACCAAATTTGAGTTATCACTGTTTAGAACCAAATCCGAGACTAATTTGAATAGAGTAGTCCCTAAACCTTGGAGACTAGAGTTAAATCCATCACTAGTTGAAGCTGCAAATGAGACTGATGTTAAAATCTGGAGAAAATATTACAAGCTAGAAAATTTAGCCAATACCCTAAGTTACACTACTAAAAAATCCTATATTCAATACGAACAAGAAACCCTTCATATCCTTGAAATTTCCCAAACAGTTACTGTTTCATCATCCATCCCATCATTGTCTCAACTTCCCCCTCAAGGACCTCCCCAGACTAATCCATCCCTCATTCCACCCCCTCCACAACATTCAGCAAAAAATATGGCTCATTTTCGACCTTTAGTTCTCCCTGGTAATCTTGTTGATCTACCTTAAGGATATGGCCAAAGGTTTCCCCTTTTTTATGAAAAATTTGAAATCACTTCCCATCAGCACATGGCCAAAATCATAACCTTCATAGATCTTGATGAGTTACATGCAGATGATGCCAAGATGCAAATCATCGCACAATTTTTTTTGGTGAAGTTAAAGCTTGGTTCCGTGCCCTAGCAGTTAATTATATTAGGACTGTTGCTGAGATAACTGATGCTTTCTTAGCTAGGTGGGATGAGAAGAAAAACCCTTTACAAATCCTTGATGAATATGATTCCTTGAAGTGCAATCCTACTGAATCAATGCTTGATTACAATTCTCGATACCTCAGAATCTACAATTCCATCCCAAATGAAATGAAACCACCTCCTGGTTTAGCCCTTCTACATTATCCCGATGATTTTTAACTAGATATGGCCTACTCAATGAGAGAAACAAATCCCACTACCCTTGAAGATATGATAAAACATTCAGTGAGTGTTGAAGCCAATATATTGATTAAAAAATCCAAACTTAAAACTAAACACAAAGTGACTATCAAAGAGGAACCTTCCACTTCATCCAATACTAAATTTGATGCTTTGCCTAAAACCATGGAGAGAATGTTTGATAAGATATCTATTTTAGATAGACAGAAGAAGCCACAAATTATAAATTTGAACTTTCAAGGCCACCAACAACAACCTCAGTTCTAGATAAATCAGAGAGAGAAAATAGCTCCCGAAACACAACAATAATAGACAATCAAAACACCACTTCAACAAATTTATGCTCAGAATGATGAAGAGGAAGAACCAACAGTAGAGCAGAACCTTATTTTCACAGCCGATGGTCAACCCATCTTTCTCACAGAGTATGAAGAATATAAAATTTCACTTAATGATAAAAATTTTATAATGGAAAATGATTATGAGTTAGAAGTAGAATCTGATGACTATCAGAGAGGATACCTAAATGCATTGAGTTCCCAGCAAAGAAAATAATCCTTGAGGAGTCATGTTCTTCCAATAACTCCACCTCCAAAGAATATAGTTCAACAGAAAGAAGCACCGCCTAAACAAGTTCAAAATAAGGGTAAAGAGATTGTAGTTTCGAATCTGAACAAAAGCAATCAACCTTCTACAAGGGCACTTGTCAAACAAAGAGGTATTCAGAGAAAAGAAGTTGTACCGAGAGATAATGTTGAGAAAAGGGATGTTATCATAAAAGAGGTAGATAAAACTATACCTTTTAATTTAGAGTCAGAAATTTCTAAGTTAAAGGTGTCTATTCCTCTTACTAAATTGGTCGAAATTGATAGATACAAATCCCATGTATTCAAAACCTTGAAATTCGACCCTTTATCCGACATGCCTAATGTAGAGGATGATCAACCCAAGTTAATATTTAGTCCTGCCATCGATGGTCAGTCTGAAGATAGTGAGGTCCCACCATTTTACTTGAGTCTTAAATTTCATCAATGCATCCTTCATAACACTATGTTAGACTCTAGGGCCTCCCACAACCTCATTCCCAAAGCTATCATGGAGAATCTTGGCCTTGACATAACCCGCCCATATCATTATTTATATTCTTTTGATTCTAGTCGCGTCCATTTTTTGGGTCTAATCAAAGATCTAGTTGTCTCTCTAGAGTAGATCCCAGCCAAAAATGTCCTTATGGACATGGTAGTTGCTGATATTCCACCATGTTTTGGTATGATGTTGTCAAGATCTTGGGGGGAGAAATTGAGAGGTACACTGTAGCTGGACTTTTCCTATGCCACCATTCCTGTCTTTGGTCAAATGAGAAAACTATATTGTGAGACTAAAATGAAATACATGATCACAAATAGGGAAATGCCTAATAATCATCCTATCAACATTGTACATATAGACTTAGAGTCCTTCATATTGTACAATGATTTTGGGTTAAATGATGTAGATTGTCAATTAGTAGAAATACAGGATGTTCCTAAAGTTTCAAATTGCATTAGAACAATGTTAGAAAAAGATAAAGAGAATCTTCCTACTATATCCGAACAGCCATCAGAGAAGGCAAATGAAATTTCAGAACAACATAAAGAATCAGATCAAAAAATTGTGTCAAACGAGAATCAAGAGTTTCAGCACCTTGAAGAAGAAGATGGTTTTTGGAGCATGGAATTTGATGGTTCAGTTGGCAAAGAAGGGGCTAGCATTGGTTTATGGATTCGCAGCCCATTTCAGCAGAAAAATAAGGTCCCAAATAATGTGAGGTTGTGTTCCTACAAACTAGCATTTGATTGTACGAATAATGAGGTTGAATATGGAGAGCTCATTACCAGTCTAAAAATTTTGAAAAATTTGGGAGTTAGGAGAATTGCAGCCTAATGTGATTCAGAGCTGGTAATTAAACAAATCAAAGGTGAGTATCAAGATAATCACCCAAGAATGAGGCAATATAGGAATGAAGCACTTGAATTTTGAGAATGTTTTCAAAATATACACTTAAAGTAGTGTCGAGATTGCAAAACTTGATGGATGATTCATTACCCACTGCTGCGAGTAATTTCATATCTGCAATGTTTTCAAATAAAAATTTTGATATTCATATAAAGCACATGCCCGCCATTCCAGATAACTTAAAATTTTGGAAAGTTTTCTAGGACGATAAATAAGTGAAAATTTTCCTTCAAAGTGAAGGTGAGTTTGAGAAATGTTTTATGGACGAAGTGTACGACAAGGATGACCAAGTTATTGAGGCAGATCAGATTGACATACTTCATCTCAAGGACAATAACATTCCAAAAGGTCTCATACCTTTGAAAGAGTTATTTCATCAAGATGACATGGAGAGAAAACCTACTTTGGTCCCCACATAAAAAGGCGTAGAAGATGTTAATATTGGAACAGTGGAGCAGCTAAAGTTCATCAAGATTTCAAATTCTTTGCCACCAGAGGTAAAACCTAAATATATTTATTTGTTTACTAATTTTTCTAACGTGTTTGCTTGGGATTACTCAGATCTAAAGGTATAAAATAAAGATATCATTCAACACACCATCCCGATCAAGACAAACCAAAAGTCTTTTAGGAAAAATCTCAGGAGAATAAACCCAAAGTTGTTGTCGTCCATTGAGAAGGAGGTAAACAAGCTCTATAAGGCAGGCATTATTGTTCCATTTATATTTTCAAATTGGATCTCTAGTTTGGTCCCACTACGGAAGAAGACTAGTGAAATTCGAGTATGTATAGATTTCAAAAATATGAACAAAGTGGCGTTGAAAGACAATTACTTGCTACCCAAAATGGACCACATAATTCAACGAGTTGTAGGAGCCATCAAGATGTCATTTTTGGATGGTTACTCAGGCTACAATCATATCCTTGTACATGAAGATGATTAGGATAAGACAACATTCACTACACCATGGGGTACCTTTAAATATGTCAAGATGTTGTTCAATTTGAAGAATGCCAGAGCCACTTTCCAGCGTTCCATGGACGTATCTTTTGGTAATGAAAAAGATGTCTTCCTTTTTTTTTATTTAGATGATTTGATTGTTTATTAAAATTCAGACGATGAGCATTTATACCATTTGAGAGTTGTGTTCCAGCAATGTAGAAAATTTGGGATTTACCTAAATCCTAAAAAGTGCCTATTTTCTATGGAGGAAGGAAAGTTGTTGGGTCACATAATATCAAAAGATGGGATCCAGATAGATCCTGCTAGAGTTGAAGCGAAGCAACAAATTGATTTTCCTATAAACAAGAAGCAAATTCAAGCATTCAATGGTAGGATGAATTTCCTACGTAGGTTCGTTCCCAACTTAGCATAACATCTTAGAGAGTTAAATAACATGATGAAGAAAGAGAATGATGTAATATGGTCTGAAAATTCTTGTGATTCATTTAGCTCGGTGAAATTTTCTTTGACCACTGCTCCAGTATTGAAAATTCTTGATTATTCACTAAATTTCATTATATTTTCTTTTTCTTCTGAGCATACTTTGGCAGCGGTGCTTATGTAGAAAAAACATGGGATAGAGCTGCCAATAGCATTCTTTAGTCACACAATAAGGGATGCAGCCCTTTGATACAACATAATCTAGAAATAGGCCTTAGCCTTGGTCAAGGCACTTAAGGACTTCTGTGTTTATATTTTTCACTCACATATTTTGGCATATATTCCAAATGTAGTGGTTAAAGGAGTACTTATGCAAACATATCCAGAAGGAAGAAGAGGTAGGTGGATAACATCACTCTTAGAGTATGACCTTGAGACCAAGATGACCAAGTTTATCAAAGGGAAAGGATTAGCGAAGCTCATGGCTGAGTCTAATCTACATGCACTTGACATCAATCTCATATCAGCATTGTCCAATGACAAAGAAGGTATAAGTCTTGTTCAAGTATCATATCTCTTTTCATCATCTCCACGGTATGCTAATATCATTTATGTTTTACAACATTTGAACCCTCCTCCGAGCATGTCAAAGAGTAAGAGAAGGTCCTTGAAGCTTAAGGCCTCAAAATATTGCATATTAGATAGTGCAGTCTACTGGAATGATCCTAGAGGAGTGTTACTCAATTTCTTAGTAGAAGATGAGTCCAAAGAAGTGATGAAGGATTTCCACAAGGGATATTGTGGAGGTCATTTGTACTAGAAGACTACGGCCAAAAAAATATTAAGATTTGTTACTATTGGCCTACATTTTTTGCAGATTTGTACAAGACAGTCATGAGCTGCCATGAATGCCAAATTTTTTAAAGTAAACGTCAGCTTCTTCCTTTACCATTACAACCCATTTCAATTGAAGCTCCTTTCCAGCAATGGGGCTTAGATTTTATCAGTGAGATACATCCACCCTCGTCCGCTCAACATAGATGGATACATACTGCCACAGACTATTTCAAAAAGTGGATAGAATCGATCCCAACCAGGTAAGCTACAGACTTAGTTATAATTCAATTTTTAGAAGCTAACACCTTGTCCCAGTTTGGGTGTCCTAGAAATATCATCACAGATAACGCTACAGTCTTCAAATCAAATAAGATGAAAAAATTCTATGATAATTATAACATTAAATTGGCTCATTCTATAGTCTATTATCCATGGGGAAAATGGATTGGCGGAGTCCTCCAACAAATCTTTGATACAGATAATCAAAAAGTTGTTAGTGGCAAACAAAAATAATTGGCACAAGTAGCTAATTAATGCACTGTGGGCAGATCAAGTAAGTAGCAAGAGATCCATTGGCATGTCTTCATTTCAGGTAGTTTACAGTGTGGATACAGGTTTCCTTACTTCATTGGCTGTCCCAGTCATGAAGCTTTTACAAGAAGTTTGAAGTGAAGAAAATGACATACAGCGCATAATAAACCAAATGATTCACTTGAAACAAATAAGAGAAGAAGTGTTTTAGAACACTTCCAAGCTCCATGATAAGATCAATAAAATCTATGACAAAAAAACCAAGCAAGATGATTTCAAGATCGATGATGTAGTACTCCACTAGGATGTCAGGAATGAAGACAAGGGTAAGAACATGAAGTTCGATAATTTATGGAAAGGTCCTTTTATGGTTGCAGCTTCTCGTGGAAAAAATGAATATCTCTTAGAAGAAATGGATGGGAAAAGTTGCTTAGGAGGGCCAGTTAATGGTAGGCTCCTGAAGCACTATCTCTTTTAATCTGAAATTATGAATTTTTTTTCATACTCATTGTATATATCAGTTTGATATTCCTGCAAGTGTGAAGTGGAAAAGCATTGGAATTCAGAGACCGAAGTGAAGGCCATGGAGCTTCATTGAGTTTCTACTATTTCGAGTTAATTTTCCACAAGAGAAAGGTATGTTTTGAGTCAATTTCATTCAAATTTAAGTCAATTTATGTCATTGATTTTTCAGTAGTTAGTCCTACATTTCAGTTTGAGTTATTTTTTTACCGTATTAGCCCAATGGAAGAGTTATTGATCTGCAAAATTTAGAGATCTGTGGTTATTGACACCTCTTTTAGAGTTGCCATCCCCAATAAGGCCAATGTTAGTGTCAGAATATGCATTCTTCCATCAGTGATCAAAACCACTCTTTTCATTCTCATTTTAGGTGTCACACCCTGAAATTTTTATATCATTCCATTAGGTGATGCTAAAAATTGTTTCACTGATGGTAGCCCTAGGCATAAAACCTCACTCTCCCTAAAAAAAATCACATTTTCTGGCCCACCTTCATGTCTTGTTGAGCATAAAAACACATTTGAAAGCTCATTTCACTATCTCTTATGTCAATCAAAGTCAATCATGGAAGTCAGGTCATTCAAACTCCCATTAGGTCATTAGGTTTCATTTTTCAAGGTCCAAAAATGCACCATTTCATCTCAATAAGGTTAGCACAATGTGTGAGAGTGACTCAATAAACATTTTATTTTCATCTAC
Source organism: Pinus albicaulis (assembly GCA_034641835.2). NCBI lineage: Eukaryota > Viridiplantae > Streptophyta > Pinopsida > Pinales > Pinaceae > Pinus > Pinus albicaulis. The sequence goes on along the minus strand of CM076578.1, from coordinate 1,967,195,077 downwards.
AATAGATTATCAGTATGTAAATATGATATTATTAATTTTTTAATTTTTAATTTTTATGATTTTCATATCAAAATGTCATTTTGATATGAAAACAGAGATGTAATTTATTTTTAATTTTCTATGTAGTTTTATGTTTTCTATATGTAATAATTTCAATCCCTAACTGCCAACTCAAAACACACATGCCAAAATGAAAGATAAAAGTGTCAAACTCCAACAACTCCATCCTGCAAGAAAAAAAAAATCAAATGGAAGGGTAATCAGTAAATGTTTCAAAAAAATGACAAAAAGACATTACAAAATTGGGTTTTCAAATTCAAATACAAATTCACTTAGCTATTTATGACTAAAAGATATCAAATCAAATTCATTTTCCTCTTCTAAATATCAAGCCAACACTCCAAGAGCCAAAAAATTTGAAATTCTGAGAAAAATTGGCAAAGGAGCAAAAATTGGGGGCGCAAATCTTGAACCGAGGGTGCAAATCCGTTTTGGAGGGTGAAAATCAGTTTGGGAGGGTGAAAATGTGTTCTCGATGGTGCAAATGTGCATAGATGGTGCAAATGTGCTGAACAAGATGCAAATCAATTGATGAGGGTGAAAATACGTAGAGGAGGGCACAAATAGCCTGCCAAGGGCACAAACGACCAGTAAGCTTAGCAAAGCATCCAAGTGATCAGACTTTCCTTCCAAAGCTCCTCCAGTAATTCATTCACCTCTAGAAATACAGTAAGAGGAATTTTCCATCAAAATCACCTTCTTAGGTTATATGTGTTGAAATTTTCAATTCAAGTTGTAATTTGGTGTCTTCATAAAGTGAAACCCTCGTTTTTCTCCCTTGCACTCATAAAATCCAAAATCCCATTTTCCTTACACTCAATACCATCTCTACACTGTTAAAATTCATTCCCTAAACCCATTATCATAAACCCTATCCCTAAGTTACTAATTCCTAAAACCCCAAGCCCTAGGTTCTATTTTAGACCTAGGATGCTAAATCCCATTTCCCATCACTCTTTCATTCCTATTCCCTTCCCCATTCCTCATATCCCTAAACATTAATCCTTATCCCCTCCCCATATCACATATCCCTATCAAATATCTCCATAATTTTTCCTTTCCCATCTCCCTTTCCCATTTTCCTTCCCTAATCCCTAGGGTTTTAGCAAAACCAACATGGAAACAGAAGAGGAAAACAAATCATTCACTAAAGCAGAGGAAAAAAAGATAAGGAGGTCACATATAGGAGGAAGAGTGCTCAGATTTGATCCTACTAACACCAAATAAATCTTATATTCTCCATTGATTTTGACCTGCTTTAAACATGTTAGCTTCTATGATTTTTGTGATAAAATTCAGAGGGTTAAACACCACCCCATGCTAACCAGACTGTTCACATCAGGACTCCATGACAATCAAGTTAAATTAGTTGGGGTCACATTTAACTTATATACTGATATCATTTCAGATGCTACAGGGATCCCAAATGTTGGGGAGAAATGGTTTAAGAAAGGCAGGTTGAAGAAACAAGATTTTGATTTCTTCCTAAAACCTAGACACCAAAATCAAACAAAGAAGTTTTTCCCTTATTCACACCTCTTGGATAGATATGCACCTACTATGAAGATTATAATGAAATATTTTTCATGTGAAGGTAGATTTTCAAAGCTCTATTTGTTGGGTGTGGAGCCTGATTATCTTGTTTATTTTGTATCACAGCGTTGGACCCCTGTACCTTAGTGGGGCGACAATGCCACCTGAAATTAAACGCTGCCTGGGGTGTCCAGGGCAGGGCGACTGCAACTTTATGGAACCCCCCACCTGGTAGGGGGTTTCGGGGGCAGCACCCTTGAAGCTAAAAATAGATGTAAAATTTCCTTGTAAAAGTATAGTAATTTCTAGTCAATCTAGGCCATTCATTAGACGAATGATCTGACGATAGAAGTTATGTTTAGTTTAGGGTTTTTTTCCCTAGAAGGAAACCCCTCACATGTATGAGGGTATTGTATTGCAGTTGTGTACTGTATCTGTATTCTCAGAGCGAGAAACAGATAGGGAGATTGTGAGAGAGAACATAGGATATTACAGCGGATCTGTTGTAGATTGTATCTCTTCATTTTGTTGGATAATAGAAAGGAAGGACTAGTTGTTCGGGGTGGACGTAGCCCAAACTGGGTGAACCACGTACATCTGTGTCTCTCTGGTTTTATGTGTTTTATGTTCTTGTATTTTCCGCATATTTTATGTGTTGCATTTCTCTGTAATATATAATTTTCTAACAACTGGTATCAGATGCGAAGGTCTATTTTTTTGATAAACTCGCAAGAAAGAAGGATTCCTGGTTTGAGTGGAAGAAATGGCGGAAGATGGTAAGTTTAGGGTCGAGAAATTTAACGACCAAAACTTTCCGTTTTGGAATATGTAGATGGAAGATTATCTGTATCAGAAAGATCTGTACCTACCATTGAGCGGAAAAACAAAGAAGCCAACAGCTATGACATATGCAGAATGAGATATTCTTGATAGAAAGGCACTCAGAATAGTACGGTTGGGCCTTGCGGCATCGGTAGCCTTCAATATTTCAAAGGAAACAACAACAAAGGGTTTGATTAAGGCATTAGTGAAATTATATGAAAAACCCTCGGCCTCAAACAAGGTATTTCTTATGAAATGTTTATTTAATATGAAGATGTTGGAAGGCTGATCTATTGCAAACCATTTAAATTATTTTAATACAATTACCAGTCAGTTAAGTTTTGTAGGGGTAAACTTTCATGATGAAGTTAGGGCTCTTTTATTTCTATGATCATTGCTAGAAAGCTAGAATGGCTTAGTTATGGCCATTAGCAGCTCTATCTCTGGATCTAGTACTTTAAAGTTTGATGATGTTGTTGGTGCTATCCTTAGTGAGGAAATGCGACGGAAAAGCTCCAGTGAGACATCTGGTAATGCTTTGAGTGTAGAGTCTAGGGGAAGAAGAATGGAAAGAGGAAAGAGCTCAGGATATCGCAGTAAATCAAGGAAAGGAAAATCCAAGTCCAGATCGGGGATAGTGTGCTGGAAATGCAGAAAGAAAGGACACCTAAATAAAGACTGTTGATCTCGGAAGGGAAAAGAAGGAAACACACAACATGAAAACAATCATGAAGCAAATGTGACAGGTGATGTGTTATAATATGCTTGGATTCTTTCTTTTGAAAATGTTATTAATTCTTGGGTGGTAGATTCAGGGGCCTCATTCCATGCCACACCTAATAATAAATATTTTCATGACTATGTTCAAGGAGATTTTGGAAAAGTCCATTTGGGTGATGATAAACCCTGTAAAATTGTTGGAATGGGTAAGGTTCTTGTAAAACAGCAGAATGGAAACCAATGGCTATTAAAGGAGGTAAGGCATGTTCCAAATCTGAAGAAAAATCTAATTTCAACAAGGTAGTTAGGTGGTGAAGGTTGTGTGACAACTTTCACAGATAAAACTTGGAAGGTAACAAAAGGAGCCCTGGTAATAGCAAAAGGTGAAAAGGTTGGTACATTGTATTTATGCAATGGTATTTCTAACTCTATTAATGCTTTAACTTCCAAAGGAGCAGATGCATCATTATGGCATCATAGGCTTGGACACATGAGTGAGAAGGTGATGAAGATTCTCCACTCAAGGAATTTGTTGTCGGGTTTGAAGAATGTTGATTTGGATTTCCATGAGAATTGCATTTATGGAAAACATAAGAGAGTCAGATTTCTCAGAGTTGGGAAAGAAAAGAAGAGCGAAAAACTAGATCTTGTGCATACATATGTATGGGGACCTACTCAGGTATCATCTCTTGGTGTCTCTCATTATTATGTTACTTTTATTGATGATGCAACTAGAAAAACTTGGATTTATTGTATTCAGAATAAATCTAAAGTATTTGATACTTTCAAGAAATGGAAAGCTTTGGTTGAGACTGAGATAGAAAAGAAGTTGAATTGTCTCAGATCAGATAATGGAGGTGAATATTGCAGAAAAGAGTTTGATAGGTACTGTTCAGAGAATGGAAATCGTAGAGAGAAGATAGTTCGAATAACACCACAAGAAAATGGTGTGTCAGAAAGGATGACAGAAAAATCATGGAGTGTGCAAGGTGCATGAGATTGCATGTAGGATTTCCTTTACAATTTTAGGCAGATGTTGTAGATACTGTTGTTTATCTAATAAATAGAGGGCCTTCAAGTTCCTTATATGGTGGTATTCTAGAGGAATTATGGATAGGTAAAAAGGTAAACTACTCTTTTTTAAAGCCTTTTGGTTGTGAGGCCCTTTTCCATAATAATAAAGAAAATAGAACAAAGCTTGAGGCAAAATCAAAGAAATGTACCTTTATTGGATATGGTGTTAACGATTTTGGTTATTGCTTATATGATTATGAAAATCACAAAATCATTAGGATCAGAGATGTAATATTCAACGAAAATGTATTGTATAAGAATCAGTTGCAAGAAAAGAAATAGGAAAAAGAAAAGGAGTTGTCTACCGAGGCCCTGAGATAGCCCGGACAGCAGAAAACTGTCAGAATCTAGTCAATTAAAAATAAAAAAATCAGGTGCTTGGAGTTTTTGGAATCCATTTTTGATGCTGGAAATGGATTCAACACTATCAAAAACCCTTAGGGCACTCAAAATACTAAAGTTTAACAACTGTAAACAAGATTCTGGACAAATCTCTGCCGGATTTTCTGAAAATCATTACTAGATTTTGGGCAAAAAGGGGGCCTTTTTAGACTATGCAAAAAGAAAATAAAGAATACACAGTTATTGATGAGATCACAGAAAAAGTAAAGGTGTCTAGAAATAACAACAATCAACAGCCACAACAACAGCAACGACCACAACAGCAATAGGCACCTCAAACACCTGAAAGTGGTGTCCGAATATCTACCAAGATAAGTAGACCCCCTGAACGATACTCTCCTTCATTATATTATTTATTGTTGACTGATTCTGGTGAACCTTAATGTTATGAAGAAGCAATGCAGGTTGAAACTAGGAAGAATTGGGAGCTAGCCATGGAAGAAGAGATGGACTCCTTAATGCATAACCAGACTTGGGACTTAGTCAGGTTGCCTGCAGGTAAAACTACATTGCAGAATAAATGGGTTTACAGGCTAAAGGAAGAAGACGGAGGAAAACAAAGGTACAAAGCTAGACTTGTGGTGAAGGGGTTTGCACAAAAGAAAGGTATTGATTTTGATAAAATATTTTCTCCTGTTGTTAAGATGACTTCAATCAGAACTATTTTAAGTCTTGTAGCAGCAAAATATTTACATCTTGAACAGTTAGATGTAAAGACATCATTTCTCCATGGAGATTTGGAGGAAGAGATCTATATGGAGCAACCAGAAGTATATGAGGTCAAAGGGAAAGAAAAATTAGTTTGCAGGTTAAAGAAGAGCTTATATGGCTTAAAACAGGCTCCAAGGCAGTGGTATCTAAAATTTGACAAGTTTATGTCTGAACAAGATTATACTAGATGTCACTCTAGTCATTGTGTTTATCTGAAAAAGAAAAATGATGGCAGCTATATTATATTGTTATTGTATGTAGATGACATGATTGTTGCAGGGTCTAACATGCAGGAAATAAATGTGCTCAAAAGAAAGTTGGCAAATTCATTTGCAATGAAGGATTTGCGAGCTGCAAAACAAATCCTTGGTATGAGAATAACTAGAGATAGGAAAAATCAGAAATTAACACTATCTCAGAATGAGTACATACAAAAAGTGTTGAAAAGATTTAATATGCAGAATGAAAAACCAGTTACTACACCTTTTGCTAGCCATTTCAAACTTAGTGTTGCACTGAAAATTGTCATTTTGACATTCTGCTATATGTATGAGATCATTATCACTCATACTTCCTCCTTTGCAAGTCTAACATATCAGTTCTTCATGTCAAGCCTTGAAAATAAGAGAAAAGTTCTTAAAAATCTCCTTAACTCTCGTATCGCACTTTCTCTTCATCTTACATGCGGTCCTACACCTAATGTTCATAACTCTTGCGTACTTTAACGCACTTTTTCTGTGCTAAGGGTGCGGACCCTGTAAAAGATTAAAAAGGCGCAAGTAAACTCAAAAAGCTCACTTTCAGTAAATTCTAGAAGCCTCTAGAAAGAATCTTGCGGTGGCAGAACCGCTCTTTTGAGGTTCATGTATCCCTTACCTTAAGGAGCTATCCCTTTGATGTGAGGAGCTTATCCCTTTGAAGGAGGATTTATCCCTTCATAGTTGGAACTGAAACCTCCTCTTTTGTACTATAGAAAGAGGCATTGGGTAGCCTCAAGGGGAGTTCAAGCTTCAGAATTATTTGAGGTTAAGTGCTGTTTGGATTTAGACTCATTTAACTAAGATTTTTGTGAGGAGAGATCACATACCTCTATCTGTCTCAGTTGGAAGAGTGCAAGGCTTGTCAAAGTAGAGGATATTCCTACTTCAAACCCCGAGAAGGCCTATTCAACATCAAGGCTAAGGTTGTAAGGTTTTCTTTATTCAAAGTTAATACAAATGAATTCATTTTTCTCAATAAACTGTTAATTAACTGTTTATTTCATGGATTCCTTGATCACCATGATAGGCATGATTTATAGTATTTACTAGATAGGTGTTATTTAATGTTTTCTTGTTTGTGACTGCAGGTCTATAAGGATAACTCCTTCAAGTGATCGAGGGACAACTACTTCGAACAAGCATTGGATCTATGGTAAGACCTTAACACTTTTATAGTATTCTTTTGTAAATCGCATATGTCTAGAGAAAGATAGGCTTATTTGGATATTTTTTGCTAGATTACCTTTTGGTACTAGGGAGATCGATCTTGTCTGCAAGATTGATTTATCTGGTCAACAAATTGGCGACTTCGCTGGGGAAGGATTCTTGTTTTTGGGTTTTCCTTTATTTTAATTTGAGAAAATTATTTTTGTGGTTTTTGATTGATGGATACTTGCCTGGGTAGCTTAATTTTACTTTGCTTTTAAAAATTTTGAAATATTTTATGTTTTTCTTGAACTTTTCTGGGGACTGCACTTTGTTTTCTTGCACAGTGCGGGCAGTTTCGCACTTTCCTTAAGTAACCAGTGCGGGACCACACCTGTTATTTCTGGGGGCCTACGGAACCTGTTAAAATTTTTGAAAAACTCCAAATTTCTTCTTCTAGTTTATCTTTAATTAGATTTAGTGTTTCTAGTATCTGCCCAGATCTGTATTGTTCCTGTCAAAAGCCTCCTGTGAGTGAGTTCCAACAGTATTTGTGTTTTAGGTGATTTTCTAGAATTTTTTCATACTTGGATTGCTTTTCACTTGGTCTCTATAGTGACTCAAAGATTGGAAGCTTGAAATACCTCAGATAACACTGGTCTTTTTGTCTTCTTGATGAGTCTGACTTGGTTGTGAAATCCATCCTTTCTTAAGAAATAGATCTAGATGTTTTTTTGCAAATCTTTGAACAAACTTTGTTATAAGTTTTGAATTTCATTCTTATAAAAGGAAACATATTTGGATGTTCTTTGATTTGTTTATTATTCTAGATAAATGAATCCTTAGTTTACTAAAAAACTAAGTAAAACATTCTCAAAAAAAAATTAAAGCTTTTATTCAATTAGATTTTCAAAGTTTGTAGATCTCAAAATTAGTTTTTGTAGTTTTGAGTGCTTTTAAAATTTGTAGATCTCTTTTGAAGGAAAGTTGTTTTTTGTAGTTTCAAGTCTTGAAAGTGAAAGGGATTTATTGTGAGCATTTATTATTTGTCTCATTTTGAGTTCTTGTTGAAAAGACAAAAATATTTTCTTTCATTTATTCTTCATGTTCAAAGAAAGAATTGTCTCTTAAAAAGAATTGCATTCTCGAACTCTTTCTTTAGCTAGAATTTCATTCAAAGAAAACGAATTGATTATCATTTTTAGGTGAATTTTTAGTTTTTTTCGAAGTCAAGTCTTCACACTATCAAAGTTTCATTTCCATACCTATTGAATTAAAGAATAGCCCATAAAAAAAACGCTTAATTAAAATTGATCTAGTAATCTTTTTATTTCTAGGGCTCTTATCACCAATATAGCTTAGGCTGGTATCTTGGAGTAGGGAGTAATTAACTCTCCAAGATAGTAAAAAAGAACAAGTAGATAAATCTTGTGGTAGGAAATAAATCCAATTGTAATTGGTACAATCTGGGAAGCTTTTCTTAAAGGAGTTAATCACGAGATCATGTCTGAACCTTTGAGACAATCAATTCTGTTTCATTGGGAAAGATAGAAGATCTGTGCGCATTACAAACTGTAAACCTCAGATTAACCATTGTCGAGGAGCCTAGGGTCACTTGTCGGTAAACCTCATATTAACCATGTTGAGGAGCCTTCAAGGGGATTGAGCTTTGTTACTCTGCCCTTGCGCGTGGAATCGGATCATAGACTGTTCCCCCAGTTGTATTTGTTATTGTTGGTAACCTTAGTGTCCATAAGCTTAAGATTATTTCCTAAGGTGATGGTGAAGGAAAGATATCACTGTCGACTAGACTCACTTGGACTCTCTGGGGGGTTCTCTTCACATGAGATGGTTTTGTGAAGAAATTTGTGCCAGTCTATTTCATTAAGCAAGTTGTCGGGGTAACTGTTCCAACTACCCTTTCTGTATTAAATTTATACTAAGATGGATTTCATCACCAACTAGTGTTTTTAGTACGGGAAGTTACTATTTGTGTGTGGTTTGAACTCTTAGATTTTTAGGCGTGTGATTCAGCTATTTGTTTCTTTAGAGACTTTAGGTGTTTTTATTGAAATTTTCTTTGTTTGCGTGTGATTTATTAATATTTAATCATGGAAGAATTATCGAGATAGTCCCGGAGACTTCAGGGGAAGCCCCTTGAATATACACCAAGTTAGTTTGAAGGGCTGCGTGCTCTAGTATCATCTAGTAGCAGTAGAATTAGATCAACAGAAATTGGAAGTTCATATATAGTTGTTCATCCTGATTGTCAAATACCCACGACATAACACATTCAAGAACCGATTTCAGTTTCCGAAGTTACCGGTAGTATTTCTCCTTCCAGTGAACTAGCTGAAGAACTTGAAATTTTCGAACCTGACACTGAATATTCTGTTTTGGAAACATCCTCAGGATTTATTACACCAACTTCTAGCAATCTTGGTTCACCTAGGGTAAGAAATATTGTTATTGAAGATCTTCCATCTAGCCTCATTTCTATTGAAGAACTTGCTAGTCCAGATGAAGAATTATCTCTTCCTGAATCCCCTTAGTCTTTAAATCTTAGGGAGCGTGAATCCATTTTCTACAGCCCTATTCGGAGTGACGCTTGGTATCTATATTTGACAAACTTTTTAGAAAAGTCGGGTCTTGCTTTTTCTCCACCTCGAACTCCATTTCATCCTATGCCCAGAGGTTACTATCCTTCATATATCATGGCAGTAGAGTCATCTATGTTTTCCCAAACACCAAAAGCATTTTTACATGGTGGTCCTTCTGTTCCTTCAGGGTATCAGGCTCTTTCTGGTACTTTCTCAGGAGCAACTCCTTGACCGATTGAACAAGTATTATCATCTGGTCTTCATGTAATTAAAACTGAAAGTCGAACGCAGAGCAAATATTTATGATGTCTGGTAATATTCTGAATCCTCAACCTCAAGGTATTTAGTTACAGCCTGGGGGACAACTTCAGGGAAGTTAGTTACCACCTGGGGGGCAACCTCAAGGTAGTCAGTTACCGCCTGGAGGAAAACCTCAAGGCAGTCAGTTACCACCTGGGGGGCAGCCTTAAGGTAACTTTTCCCCAAGAGAAACTATGGCACAATATTATTTTGGGGAACAACCTCAAGGACAGTACATACCTCAAGGTTATCAACCTTCAGGACAATACACACCCCAAGGTCAACCCTAAACTCAGTATGTTCCTCAAGGTCCTTATCAACCCCAGATTCAGTACGTGCCTCAAGGTTATGAACCTCAAGGTCAATACCCAACTCAAGGTTTCCAACCAACTTTTGGTCAATCATTTGTACAAGGAGCTGGAAATTTACCACTTACTTATCAACCCTACGTTCAACCAGGCTATGGTCCTTACGTTCAACCTTCTATGGGAAAATACCCCAGAATTAACATGGTGTGAGATCCATCCAAAATTCAACAGAATATGAAACCTAATGTGCAGTTGCCTACTCAACCTAGACAGCCTTTGGTTTTTGGTCCAACCCAGCAACCTATCCAGCCTACTATTCAAACCCTTGCAGCTGGTTCTGTTCAGCATTCTGGGCCTAGTACACCTCAGAATCTGCCTCAAACATATTTTCAACCTATAACACCTGTCTCTGGAGTATCTGTAGCTCCAGTTTCTTCTATCCTTGCATCCGTGCAAATCCCTCAAGTCTCTATACCCCAGTCAGGACGTTCAATTCAGACTTCGGTCTAGATACCTATAGGACAAGCTGGTACAAGTACGATCGTCACAAGTCAAACGAAATTCACGTATCAACTGTACCAAGGACAATATAAATTCTGTCCCGTTTCACAAAACCCAATTTATCAGTATCAACCGTACCCTGGCTATAATTATCAACAACCTCAACAACCACAGTTTGGTCCGATTAATCCTAGTTTCCCGGAAGGTTACACAATTCCTAATGCAAATCCGATTCCCAGTTATCCTGGGTATCCTCCTCCCAGAACTGCTCTTGTTACTCAAGGTTTTCGCAACCCTAACCGTTAGTTACCATTTATTACAACTTTGGATTTACCTAATTTTACATGCCTTACGAATGATCCAATTTTCTATCATCGTATTGGCTGCCAATGCTGCATAAGTTGCTCAGTGATATACTGAAATTCGAGGGTAAGTCAGGAGAGGATCCATCAAATCACGTTATGAATTATCACCTCTGGTGTGCTTCTAATTCGATAATTGATGATTCAATTCGCTTACGTCTTTTTCAACGAACTCTTATTGGTCTTGCCGCCAAATTGTACATTGAGTTACCATGAGGCTCTTTTAATAATTTTAGTTAGTAGGAAACTGCCTTCTTAACTCATTTTCAGTTGTCTGTCAGATACGACAATGGCACAGAACTATTGACTTCACTAAAGAAATCCACGTCCACATATATTTCTGATCATATTCACGAATGGCAACGTAGAAGACGTTTGGTGAAAGTTTACATTCCGGATCAAATTTTGGTGGAATGGTTTGTTAAATAATTATTACCCAAAATAATTGAAGATGTAGCTAAGGTTGGAGTTGTTACTGAGGAGCAAGTCATTGCTCAAGCTCAGTACCTTGACCTCATCTATACGGAGTCAGGTACTTTACATGAAAAAATCCCCAATCTTCCATAACAAGGTCAAATAATTGTAGCTCCTTCGGGGTCTCATGCTGCTGATGGTATGATTGGTACAGTTAATACTAAAAGCAAGAATAATTCTTCGAAGAAGTATTCTCCTATAATAACTTTACCCGATTCACCGAAAGGAGAGTCTTCCGCTAAAATTTCTGCTGACATTCATGTCGTAGAGACATCCACGTAAAAATCTAAATCCAACGGTAAAAAGAAGGGGAAGAATAAAAACAAAAAGAATTCAAAAGATAAAACTAATAAAGATGAATCTAATGACGAAAAACGCAAGCCTCGCTATCATTGTTTCATTTGCAACGAGGATCATTTTACTAAGGAATGCCCACATCGAGCAGAGGTTTTGAAATTCGTTAAAGGTTCTCAGCAACCTGCTATCTTGAAGGATCCTTTTCCTACTCAAGATAGTAAGATGATTGGGTCTACCTCGAATGCCTCAGAAGAACCTATTATGATGATGTCTCATGTCAGGATGGCGACGCGATCGCAATATTATGGTAGTAAAAGTCCTGTTGGTGGTAAAGAAGCAGAATATTCTAATTCAAACACATCAACCACACCTCCTCCCATTTCTGATCCGCTACAGATCGAGAAACCCAATCCAGACTTAGTAATCAACTGCCTGCTAAAGGTGTTCTTCATAAATCAGCTTTCAATCCACATGTGAGAGCTGCTCAAAATTACAACATTGTTGAGGAGTTAGTTATTTCCCCTTCAGTAATGTCGGCTTTGGAAGTGCTGCAATCATGCCCAGCACAGCGTAAATTACTTTTTTCTACCATAGGAGCTGTCAATATTCAGGACTCAAACCTAATAATCTTTGATTTAGAGAATAGTACACCTTGCCTACCTCATCAAATGGCTTTCTAGATTCCAGTATTAGTAAAAAACAGACCGATCTTTCGGACTGTGATTCATGAGGGAGCTTCTACGTGTATTATGTCGGTCTAGTGTTGGAAATCTCTTGGTTCTCCTACACTAAATCAATCTCCCACAATTCTAAAGGCTTTTGATGGCCGAGGGTTCCATCCTTTCGGTATTTTGCAGGATTTACCTATAGGGGTCAAAGGCAAAACCGTAAATCTAGATGTGGAAGTGGTTGATGCCCCTCTAGATTATAACCTTCTCCTGGGTCGTAATTGGTCTTATGCTATGACTGCTGTTGTTTCTTCAGTCTTTCATCTTATCAAGTTTCCACATCAAGGAAATATTGTTACAATAGACCAGTTAACTTATTTCTCCTCCAATCCAGCCTCTACAGAAACAATCCAACACGTCGGTAAAACGACTATCCCTTACAAGGATGTTGGGGTAGGTTTGATTAAAGATTTTGGTTTACTAGGAACTTTTTCCTTTCCTTCTCCTAACGTATTGCCTTCTATCGCAACTATTCATATGATTTCATCGAATACTGTTACGTTTGATGATCCTTGGATCATACCTTCCGACTCCGAGTTGGATTCATTTGATGTTGCGATGCCTTTAAGTCCCTTTGAAATTGCATATCAGGCTGTACAGTCGCTTTGCGATCCTTCTTCAACCGAAATTGATCCAATGAATGGGATCCATGAGGAATCACTTTCTGTATCTGGCTCAGCCACAACGACATTTCCCGATCTTGTTCATACTAATGAGCAGATTCGTGAACTTTTGTCTGTTGACGATTTACCATGGGAAGATCTACATCACAGATCTTCGTTTTTACCTGAGCTGGATCATTTTTAAAATGATTTCGCTTCTATTTTTACTTCTGAATATGTCAAAGAACCGCAGAATCCATTGCAAAATCCTAATTCTGAGTTAAATTTGGAAAATATCTCTCAAACGATTCCAATTGACATTTCAGTTAAGCCAAGAATAATTGAAAACATTCATATAGGTGCTTGTTGTATGGAAGATGAAATCCAAACTTATAAAGCCCTATTTCAAGAATTTCGTGACGTGCTTTCCTGGTCATATGAATAAATGCCAGTGATCGATCCATCAATTGTTGTACATGAAATCAAGACTTACCCAAATGCCAAACCTGTCTGTCAACGTTTACGTCAGATACATCCGAGAAAAGTTGCTGCTATCAAAGCCGAAGTTGAGAAATTACTTCGTGCAGGTTTCATTTATCCAATTCCTTTAATAGATTGGGTATCGAATATTGTTCCTGTTAAGAAAAAACAAGGAACGATACGAGTATGTATCGACTATAGGGATATTAATCGAGCTTGTCCTAAATACAATTATCCAACCCCCTTATATCGATCAAATTATCAATGATTGTGCTGGCAATGAAATTTTTTCCTTTATGGATAGTTTTTCTGGTTACAATCAAATAAACATACTCCCTGCTGATCAGCCTAAAACAACTTTCATTTGTCTGTGGGGAACATTTGCTTATTGCAAACTACCCTTTGGATTGAAGAACGTTGGGGAAGATTTTCAAAGGGCTATGTCTTATGCATTTGATGACATTAAGCACATTGTGCAACCTTATCTCGATGATTTACCTGCTCATTCATCGCGTAGGAATGACCATCTCACTCATTTATGAGAAATCTTTATGAGATGTAGGCATTATCGAATTCGGTTGAATCCACAAAAATGTGTTTTTTGTGTAGAATCGGGTCACTTACTGGGATTTATTGTTTCAAAAGAAGGCATTTGCGTTGATCCGTCGAAGGTCGAAGATATTGTTAATCTACCTCCTCCTTCGACTCTGTGCCAACTCCAAAGTTTGCAAGGGAAAGAAAACTTATTACATTGGTTCATTCCTAACTACGCTAAGTTAACAAAGGTTTTTACAGGTTGTTAAAACATAAATTTCCATTCTTTTGGGATGAGATTGCTAATCGATCTTTTGATGCACTCAAAAATGCGTTGACCCATGCACCATTACTACATCCTCCCAATTACAACCAGGACTATTTTTTGTACCTCTCTCCCTCTCATTCCACTATTGGAATGGTTTTAGTTCGGAAGATGAATTCAACAATGAACATGTGATTTATTATCTTAGCTGGAATCTACATCTGACTGAGATCAAATATACACATGTGGAGAAATTGGCCTTGGCAGCTATTCAAGCTGTCCAAAGATTTTGACACAACATCTTAACGCAAAACCATAGTAATTTTTTACTGTAACCCTATGATGTACATTTTAACCAAAAAATTGCTAGGGGGCAAGTATTCCAAATGGATAGTTATCCTGCAGGAATTTGAAAAATCTAACGCAAAGAAATCTTTGGTTTTTTCCAAACTGATGTGTGATTTCCCCTCTATTGATATTGAAACTGTGGCGGAGCAGCCCATTGCGGATGAATCCTTATTTATTATTAGTACACTTGATCCTTGGTATGGGGATATTATTGTTTATCTCCAAACCCAATCTTTTTGGCCTGAAATCTCACGATCTCAACAACAGAAAATACGTTTCCAATCCCAACAATGCAATATTATTGGTGATACACTTTATCGTCGTGGAGCGGATTCTATTTTATGATGCTGTCTTACTCATGAAGAAGCTGAGAAGGTCCTAAATGACTGCCATTCTGGAGCATGTGGCAGTCATATGTCTGGGTATGCCACAGCCCAAGATATATTGCACACTGGTTATTTCTACCCGTCGTTATTCAAAGATTGTATCTATGTAGTCCAGAAATGCCACAATTGTCGGGTCTTTGATCGTAAAATGCATGCACCACCCGCTCCTCTTCACCCTATAATTTTTTTCGGTCCTTTCGCAAAGTGGGGTATTGACTTTATTACATGTAACCCTCACTCGGCCGGGGGGCATGCATATATTATCCTAGCGGTAGATTATTTTACTAAGTGGGCCGAGGCGATGCCTACATTTTCAGCAGATGGAAAGACTGATGCAAATTTCCTGTTCAACCATATAATTTCTAGATTCGGTGTTCCTCAAGCCATTATTACAGATCATGGAAGTCATTTTCGAAATATCATGATGACTGAGCTGACAGATCAACTTGGCTTGCGCCATGATAGTTCTACTCCATATTATCTGCAGGCTAATGGTCTGGTTGAAGCTATCAATAAAGTTTTAGTCACTATGATTAAACAAATTATTGGTATTCATAAGTCGAATTGGCATTCCATTTTATTTTCAGCACTTTGGGCATATCAGACCTCAGTAAAAATATCAATTGGTTTCACTCCCTTTCAACTGGTTTACGGTTTGGAAGCTTTGTTGCCTATTGAATACGAAATTCCATCATTGAAATTAGCCATAGAATTACTCCCAGCTACGTCTGAAGAGGAGAAACATTTTTTGTACTTGGCTCAGCTAGATGAGAATTGACGAAATGCTGCATTACCAAATGAGGCTCATGTCAAACGAATAAAGGATCAGTACGATAGAAATGTTACGCCTCGTAATTTTTCAAAAGGAGACCTAGTCTTAGTGTACATCAAGCCCACGATAAGCTAGGGGCTAGAAAATTTATGTCCATGTGGCATGGTCCTTTCATTGTTAAGCGGAAGCTGGCAAAAGGGGCCTATGAGATGATAGATTTCGATGGTGTCACTTTAGATAAACCCAGAAATGGGCTTTATCTAAAGAGATATTATGCTTAAATTAGGCGTGGAGATTTTTGATTAGATTAGATTTTTTTACTGCTAGTGTGTCTTAGATTAGAAAAGCGTGCCTAGTTTAGAGTGTGTTCTTATCACTATCTGAGTTTACTCTTGATATTGCAGATGTTGACGTCTCTTCAAACCTACATTGGTTTTGTTGATGGTGCTTGTCATAGTACATGGAACATTTCTTCCACAGCTTGGGTTATCTATCCACCCTTTGATGAGTTAGTATCCATGCATGGGTAAGCCTCGGTCAAACAACGAATGACATTACAGAGTATAGTGTAGTGATTGAGTTATTATCTGAATCCATATCATTTGGAATTCAGAGTTTGATTGTTAGGTTGGATTCTGAACTTGTTGTATTACAACTTAACAAGGTTTATGCCATTAGAAATCTAGTGTTATTACGGTTATTTTTAAGAGTTCGTCTTTTGGAATGTGAATTTGAATACATTGAATATCAACATATTCCAAGACATTTAAATACATTAGCAGATGTAGTTGCTTCTAGTATGATAAATTGAAATTTACAATAATCAAAACAGTAAATTAAAATAACATGTACATAGATAGCCGGTAATAGTGATATATCATAGCATAGAAGTTTGTTTCAAAAATATACATCGTCTTCGATCATAGTTTGAAAACACCTTATGATCGGCAAAAATGATAATACAAAAGGTCAAAAATATGAGTCTACAACACAATCATCCTATCACTAATGATGATCATGATAAGAGACCACTGCCCGGGCCACCCTACATAGGAACCTCCTAAATGGTCCTGGGACACCAATCACATATCTCTATAATCTGAGCGGAATATCATCTATGTCGGTCTCTGGAATGTCTAGAGTCAGACACTCTAGCTGATGCTCTAAATCAGACAGGATATCTGCTGGGGATGGTGCTGCGACAGCTAGATGCCTCCTCTCATAAGGCTGGAGATGGGCTGGTCGCCGTGGGCCCACATCTGCATTTAAAACTTTTTATTATTAGTTTTGAGATGATTAAAATACAAAAAAAAAAATAGAACTTAGAAATTGTTGAAAATGATTTTTACCTGATTCATCCCACTATTCCCCTATTGGGAGAGCCATCTCTCAGTCGCCACGGAAATCTATCCCAGTGTATGGAAAGTCCTCTATGAAAAAAAATTGGCATTCCAGCCAACGAAAATATGTAGAAGGAAATCGAACAACATCGACACCCTCAGCAGCATGATGGGCCATCAATGCAACCCAACAAACCATCCTAGGTTCTCAAGGTCGACCAGCATCAACAAGAATGTTTTGCGAAGCTAACATGGGGATCCTCTCTAGAGAAAAGGTGACTACAATGGATCCATATCCAAAGTTTTTTAGTTTTCTGTTCTTTGCTCTGGTTAGTTGGCATTTTACATTGGCCAACACAGGTTCACACCAGTTGAAAATGGTGCCTTGAAAACAGTCTACAACAATGCGCATCTGGGAACCGGTACCCAAATGCAATGTTGCGCTCCCACATAGTTTGGTGACAGTAAATGCAATAACTTTAAGCTCGGGATGGATGGTAGTTTTTATGTCAATCCGTTTGTCTCGGGGGTCTGCCTCATCATTACAGAACTCTAGTCGAAGACTAGCGACAGACTGGCCACCTGGCCTAGTAAAAAATAGAGAAATTTGTTCACCCCTCTTGGACAAACCAGTAAAAAAATAGATATCCTCCCGCTCAATTTCAAGATGGTGGCCACCAATAATGAAACACTGGTCCTGTACATTCCATCTGTCCACCAGCCATGTCAGGATGTCTACCTGTTCCCTCATGCCCTAAATGGCCCAGAATTTATACAAACCGCATGCTCTTAATGCCTGCATTGTAGGCAAATGAAGCATTGCGGCGTCATCTATGTCTTCATGCTCACATTCTCTCCAAATTATCATCTTGTATATCCTACAATGCATAAAAATACATATTAGAACAATCTAGTTTGAAAAAATTTGGGCGGAATTGAAGAAATTCAAGTTTGAAATTTAATTGCGTGGGTTCCACACTCTATTTTCATACACAGTGTGTAGGTACACACGGGTTCTATGGAACAGGTGTGGACCCACGAATTTTTTCTATGTAGGAAAAAGTCAGGGTCCGCAGGGTCCGCGTGTTGCACCTGCGGACCCCCACGGGCAATTTTTTGAACCTATTTTTCCCTTAAAAATGAAATCTAAAGCCTAAAAACGAAATGTAAACAGATGAAATGCAAGATTAGGAGGTCATGGATTACCTAGAGCTGGCGGTTCTCGATTTCGCCAGACGGATTTTCCAGAATCTTCATAGGAACTTTTTTACCAAAAAGCTCTTACTTTTCACTCTGAACTCAAATGGTAAAAAAGAAGTTAGAAAAGTCTTTTTTATAATTTTTTTCGAATAAATGAATTTTAATTTGTTTATTTTTCACTTTAAAAAGGTTATTTTTGAAAGCATTTTTATTTATCTTAATTAGGTATGTGTAATGTTTCGAGTTTTTGTGCAGAAATTGGATTTTTCGGTAAAAATGATCATTTTTCAACAAAGAGCATACTTTTATCACTTTTTTGGACTCTTTCAAAAATTTATGAAAAAGCGAAAACTTGGAGTCCACTCTTAAGCTCCTTTCAGACTCTCAAAAATTGAAAAGATTGTTGAGCACTTGATTATTCGAACTCGTTAAAATAAATGAATGATCGTACCTTTAGTATAAGTTTACCCCTTTTACGGACTCAAATGGACTATTTACGAAAAAGGTATACGTTGACTAATTACGGTCAATAGAGTTCTCTCCCACATTATTTTATCCTTTTTCAGGCTCGAGAGACTAAATTTACAAAAAAGTACCCTCATGGAGTCTTCTTAAGTTTTTTCTTCTGACTCCCTAAAATTGAAAAAACACCGAGTTTCTCCTATACTGGACTCGTTAAAATTTAATAGTAAAGGACCTGTTCAATTTCAAAATAGGAATGAACCACTCCTTCTTAGGGTTCGAATTTTAAACTAAGTTGGACTCATCCAAAGGAAGAGCTTATAAACAAGCAAATATTATCCTCCTCAAGCTTGTCAAAAATAAAGAGGTACTTGCCAGAAATGGTGGGGGAAAAGAAAGAAAAATGAATCTATTGGTTGTATTTTGATTATTCGAAAAGACGTTAACCACTCTTGAAAACAACACTTTTTGTTCACCTGGGTTGGGAAATCCTTTGCCTAACAGTTAATCAAACTATTTTGAAAGTCTTCAGCTGGTTTCTAGGTATTAGCTTTGGGTCAATTGTCACCAAACCATCTGCAGTGTCATTATCTGTTCAAGAGGACAGTTCAAACAAACCATTCATCTACAAAACATCTGTCATCCATTTTGACCATCCCTGAGTCAGTCCTTGCCAATATATTTCTTCAAAACTTGATCTATGATTTCGTGTTGTGGGCTTGCCTACAATGGATCACTTCCTATCGATGATAGCTCATTATCTAGGAATTCAATCTAGAAGTCGTCAGTACCTTGAAATCTGCATGCCTCAATGGCAGGTTTCTCTCCTTCGACGACAGGTTGCATCATTTACCTTCGATCGAATGATTCCGTGACATGTTTGACTTCAGCTCATTCATTCACATTTCATGGATTGTACTGAGTACTTTAAGGGCCATTGACATTATTGGTGTTTTCTCTCACACTTGTTAACATTTTACATAATTGACTGGTAATCAAGTGGTTTCTACCATGTTCGACTTTGACACATTTATTCGCATGTATAGAATCGTACTAATTCTAGAAGTGGAAATCAAGACCATGGATCTAGTTTCTACCATCCAGGCTGTGAGGAATTTTGTTATTTATTTATACAATGGACTATTCATAAACATATGGCTGTGTCCATACTATGTCTACACATGTATATACTATTAATGTAATGAAATCATTCCTGTATCAGAATAGTTTAAACCAATTTTCTAGTTAGTTTTGATTTGAGTATGGGAATGCCTACCTCAACGATGATATGTCTACATATATATATTTTTCATTGAATGTTTTTACAGGTTCTGAATGGGGTGTCCATAGGAAGATCCTTGAAATGATAAAATACTTCACTCTTCATACATGACAGACTTGGAAACTGTGATTCCGAGACTTTGCACTTTTCCTGGAAATACGGTGCACTAAAAATTGTCATCCTGACATTCTGCTATATGTATGAGCTCATTATCACTCATAATTCATCCTTTTCAAGTGTAGCATATCAGTTCTTCATTTCAAGCCTTGAAAACAAGAGAAAAGTTCTTAAAAATATCTTTAACTCTGGTATCGCACTTTCTCTTCATCTTGCCTGCGGTCTCACACCTAATGTTCATGAATCCTGCGTACCTGAACAAACTTTCTCTGTGTTATGCGTGCGGACCCCTGTAAAAGATTATAAAGGTTCAATTAAACTCAAAAATCTCACTTTCAATAAATTCTAGAAGCCTCTAGAAAGAATCTTGCGGTGGCAGAACTGCTCTTTTGAGGTTCATGTATCCCTTACCTTAAGGAGCTAACCCCTTGATGTGAGGAGCTTATCCCTTTGAATGAGGATTCTATCCCTTCATAGTTGGAATTGAAACCTCCTCTTTTGCACTAAAAAAATAGGCATTGGGTAGCCTCAAGGGGAGTTCAAGCTTTATAATTATTTGAGGTTAAGTGCTGTTGGGATTCAGAGTCATTTAACTTAGATTTTTGTGACGAGAGATCACATACCTCTATCTATCTCGGTTGGAAGAGTAAAAGGCTTGTCAGAGTAGAGGAGATTCCTACTTCGGACCCCGGGAAGGCATGTTCAACATCAATACTAAGCTTGTAAGGTTTTCTTTCTTTCAAAGTTAATACAAATGAATTCATTTTTCTCAATACGCTGTTAATTAACTGTTTATTTCATGGATTCCTTGATCACCATGATAGGCATGATTTATAATATTTACTATACAGGTGTTATTTAATGTCTGCTTTTTTGTGACTACAGGTCTATAAAGATAACTCCTTCAAGTGACCGAGGGACAACAACTTCGAACAAGCATTGGATCTACAGTAAGACCTTAACACCTTTATAGTATTCTTTTGTAAATCGCATATGTCTAGAGAAAGATAGGTTTATTTGGATTTTTGTTGCTAGATTACTTTTTGGTACTAGGTAGATCGATATTTGCCGCAAGATTGATTTATCCTTAACGGGGATGATCTTTTGTTGGTTAACCATGCGTAACTGGATAGTAGACCATTCCATCTTGGGTTCTCCCATCCTCTGCAAAGTTTTTTTGGGCAGGACATTGGCATCTGATCCTAAATCAAGGATGACTTGATCCATTTCATAATCTCCAATCTGTGTAGTCATGTGCATCTCTAGACGGTCGTTTTATTGTGCATATAAAGCTTGTTCTGACAAAGAGTTTTAGCCACCGTTTGTGGAGCAACCTTTTTTAAATGCTGACTATCTATTAATGTAGGAGGCTAGGATATTCTCCATGACCTTCTGGTTGTGCAATAACTTTATACATGCTTGAATGAATGGCTTAACTGCTTCATCTACTTTTGGATCTACCGAAGTCCTTGAGGTAGATGCTTCGCTCTCAACAAAGTCATTCCTAGCTTTGATGAAGGTTTATTTCTCCTTCTGTGGGTCCAGGCTTTCCTTTTTGTCGGAGGCCTTTCTGATTAGTGGTTCAGCTACATCCTTTTCCTCAACTCCTCCCATGGCCATGCCACTATGCGTAATTACATTAATACTGGGCCCATCATCGTGCGGCTCCGCCTTAACCCATTGTACATTTTCTGTCGGTGTCTGTTGTTTTTCTG
This sequence comes from Pinus albicaulis, assembly GCA_034641835.2. Taxonomy (NCBI): domain Eukaryota; kingdom Viridiplantae; phylum Streptophyta; class Pinopsida; order Pinales; family Pinaceae; genus Pinus; species Pinus albicaulis. Next base: position 1,967,173,276 of record CM076578.1, on the reverse strand, counting down.
GCATCTTTGCTATCAACAAAAGATAGTCTTCAATCACATGATCAAACTGCCTGCAATACCTACAGGATTGGCATGTAGGGTTCAAGAAATCTCTTTCGTGGCTGTCCCATATCCCCACGGTTGTAGAAAATTAGTTTACCTCATGCTTGGCTTTAACGCTTCTGCCTCTCCTCCTCCTTCCCCTCTTTCGGGGATCCCCATTCTCCAATAGGGAGATACTAGCGACGAAGGGTCGGAATATACCACGTATAGTTTTCCCTATCTAACCATCAGATAAAATGTCCGGTAGTTGTGCTTGTCATGACCCACTGGCCAGGCAGAATATGCACCTTGTTGCTTGATTACGGTACATAGGTACCTAGTCGTGGGCAGTGGTGGTTGTATCATGCCTTCACATTTACCCGATAGTTGGTGCACCACAACGTGGGGGTACTTGGTCTAGCCGCTGTCTCAGAGAAACAATGAAAATAGACCTCGATATATCTAAATACCAAAGGAGAAAATCATTTACTCATTCCACCCTCATAAGACATCACTCCATCAGCAAGAAGCGTTTCCACTCTCTAAAAAAACAATTTCTTGCCAAAAAGTGCCAAATTTCCTCCCTCGCTGCGCTTTTCTCCAAAGCGATGCGTTTTTCTCCATCAAGGGAGAAAAATCTTCCTTTTCCAGGGGTTTCTTCATCAAACACATGTTCCAGCTTATCAAAAACAAGTAAGTGGGATTCATTTGTCCCTCATCTACCTTTCTTTTGCTTCAGTTCATCCTTGAAAGCTCAGAAAATCACCCTCTCCTAGGGTTTGCTGCGCTTTTGGTCTCAATATTTTTGATTCATTTTCTGTGAAAAACCCTAAAATTAATTCTCAAACACCCTCCCTCACCTTCCATACACCTTTCTTGAGACTTTCCCTCACCCATTTCCCTCATTTCCTTCATTTCCCTACAAACCCTAGCCTACACTACGCTTTCCTAGGCTAGGACTGTGTTTTTCATTTCTATACCCATTCCCCTCTCTCATTTCCAAAATTTTTACCTCCCTACACTCCCTAACATCTATCCCTACCCAAAAAAAAAAAAGCAAGAATTTAGACACTCTCAAACCCCTTCATCTCCCTCCATTCATAAAACTGCCCCAAATTCCCTATTTTCCTAAAACTAAACACTAATTCCCCATCCTAGTGAACTAAGGTTTCACAATGGATATAGAGACCACAACCACTGATCAGAGGAAGTGTAAAGGAGGTCATATTATTAGATATGAACCCACTAAATTCCAAGAAATTGTGGCTTCACCTTTCCTCAAGAAATCATTCCAAGATGTCGGTTGCCTTGTTTTCTATGAGAAGATCCAAGAACTAGGTTTCAATGACAAGTTGACAAGAATATTTGCCACCAGTTTGAGGAGGGATAAGGTCAACATAGCAGTGGTCGATTTTAATATTTTAGTAGAGGCCATTGCCATAGACACTAGGATCCCTAACCATGGAGATATTTGGTTCAAAAGGACATACCTAGATATTGAAAATTACAAAGAAAATTGAAGCCTCCTTACAACGCTGCTCCAAAGCATATTTTCCCTTTTAAACACTTGATTGATAAGTATGCCCTTCTCATGAATATGATCCTGAAATAATTCACATGTGAGGGTAGGTTTTCAAGCATATTTCAGTACCATGTAAGATTATTTATGCATTTCACATGCGTTGGACCTCTTAACCTACCTCACTATCTCTACAGAAGCTTGGTCAAAATGGAAGAAAAAGTACATAGAAAAGGGAAAGATCACCAAGCAAGCTTGTTCCATCATGGCTTGGTGAAAATAATTGTCTTCCATCAGCTTACACATGTCAACTTTGTTAGGTTCTCGTGATTTGGCAGATTGGCAAGCCAAGTGACAGGGTAACATCAAACCAACTTTGGAGCCTTAGGAGCTAGCGTTCCTGGACTTAAAGAGGGCTCTCTCTATTATGAAAAGGATGTAAACTTGTTTGCTTCTGTATATTAGATTTTAGGCTAGTTGTTAAGTATGTCTTGGTTTTTTTTAGGTTTTTGGAGGGGGAACTGTTCAAAGGATAAATAGATAAAAATTTTGTCAGATCAACTGGGCTATGGGGTCAAAAAGGTCGAGACTGTCTCAAATGGTGGACAAGGTATTACTGCAGGGCCGATTTAGTCGAGATAAATGGATTCTTTGGGTGAAAGTGAAATGAGATGGACACTAAGTTTGTGAAAGACAAAGAGGTTTTAAGCATAAATAGTTAAACAGCAAGCATTCATGTGGTAGAGCTAACCATTAATCACTATAAATGAAACTCAAACCTATAGATGCAGAAAATAAACAATCAGGTGATGCATAGAAGTATAAGACCCTCTAACTTTGGGAAAATCACCTTCAGAATTTTGGGAAAACAAATAAGACAAACAAACAACTCAGTCTATGAAGATGGAACTCCTAACATCATATCTTGAGCTATTGGGAACTTTGAAATAAGACTGCAGAGCATGGACAAAGGGAAAGATCAAAACAAGACCTCTTTGACTTAACTAAGATAATCAATAATTCAGAGAGAGATTTCAGAGATGGAGTTTTGATTAGCTATGAGTAAGCAGGGCATACCGTGAATCATACTAGATAGCATACATAATAACCATTAATGAAACTGTTAACTAATTCTTAGGTTACCAAAGAGTAGTTAAGAATTCTTTGACATAACCAAGAAAGATGAAAACATTTAAGCTGTAATGAATCAGGAAATTTGAGGTGCCTCCATGGGGATATCTCAAACTTATTCTTTGCTGAACTACAACAAGCAAGAAGCATGAAAAAATGTATGATAAACTTAAGAAAACATAACAGATAAGGGACACAATACCATTCACCAAGCCATGGAATCCTACATACAATCCTCCTCCACCATCAAAGTCAAGTAAGAGATCATCCACTTCATAAGACAAAGTATTTCTTCAAAGCTTGTAATGCTATGTATTGCTCTATAACATCAAGTTCAGCCTCTAGTTACAATGAATCCTCTTGGATTATATAGGCCAAAGAGGAAGAAACCCTCCTGGAGCAACTAGAAGGCCATTGGCCTAATACAAATATCTAATTTTGTCCTTGAGGCTTTGCAAAGCCCAAGGAAAAAAATATCTTCAAAAATATCTATTTAATCTAAAAATAGCAAGAAAATTGACTTCTAATCTCTGACATAGAGTTAAAAATAGCTAAATGCACATTTGGATGGCCACCTTCAAAAAATTTCCTTTTCAACCAAAATGCTATAGGAGCGTAGCGCCAGAAGCAAACCTGTTTTGCAGATAACTTTTGAGTGAATTCCCGATGTCGAAACGAGGCCTGTGATAGCTCATTGGAAAGCCATGGATGTATAGTTTCTGAAACTACTTGATTTTTCTCAAACTAATATCTGGAAGTCTATCAAAAAGTGGACTGAGTGAAAAAACCCAGGAGGGTCTCATCTGCTGATATGTGAGGTAGAAAGGTGAATTGTGACTCTTTGGGGGACCAAAACACCTTCTTTTGATCTGAAAATTTGTGAGTAGATGCCCATAAATTTAATACATCCAAAAAAATGACTTTCATGAGTTGAGGATGCTCTTAGAAAACATGGCAGTGCCTAGAAAAATGTGCAATTAGGGCCAAAAAACACAAAAAACAAGATCATGTCAAAATTTGCTCAATTTTGGCGAGCAAACCCCTTATGGGTTCTTAGAAGCATGCAAGGTAGCTGAGGCCAAGATTTCAAGCCTAGATATGTCTTTTTCCCCTTTTTTCACCAGGCGCCTCCTTTGGGTAGTTTTGAGACTTTCTTGAGCAATTTTGATTTTTCTTCGGGCAAATTGGTTCAATTTCTTGTAATGCCCGGTCATCTTCCTTTGCAAACCCAAGTCTTTGTTTGCCTTGTCTAATTTTTCCTCCAAATTCTTGTTGGCTCTTTCAAGCCATGATTCTTTATCATTTTATATTTCTTGAGCAACTAATTGTGTGAGAGGATATGATCGAGCAAGGGTTGTTTCTTCTTCCCTTTGTTTCTCCAAAGCTTTCCTAAGACCCATAGTCCTAGGACTTTTTCTTACTGGCTGCTCTTCTTCCTCAATATCATCAAATTCGCCCATATCTCTTCAAGCTTGACTTGTGCTTTGTATGCTTCCCTTTGGTATTTGAATGCCCGGGCCTCATAGATTTCCATTAGCCCGCTCATCTATATATTTTGCATTTGTAGAAAGTGTATGAGGTCCTTTGACCTTTCTAGATCAATTTCTAAGTCCTGGATTTGGGCCTCTCTGTTTTGCAAAAGTGACTCAAGGATTCTGGCTTCATCATCTCTAGCATCACTGTCTATTTGTATGATGTCAAACTCTTTTTCTTGTTCATGGCTACTCTTCTGCTTTTTAACTTTTTCTTTCCCCTTGCTTTGGATAGACTTCTTGGCTCTTGTTCTCTTTGGAAATTCAACAATACTCTTCTTAGGCAGTTTGCCTCTACTCCTTAGCGCCCTAGTGACATTACTAATCACTGCTGGAGTGATTTTCTTCTTTGCAGATTTGGTGTTTTTAGCCTTTGGTGCTTTTGAGGAATGAATCACGGCCCCTTACCTAGGAGAGGCAGAAAGCACATGTTCTTGGCTGTGTTGAGGAGGAGAGAGAGGAGGTTTTATCACTAGCATTTGTTCAACTTGATTTTTTACACTGCTTCCTCCTTCATCACCTAATTTGCTGCATTGTTCACTGTTTTCATTACTGTTGTGGTGCTTTTCCTCTTGAGGGCTATCATGTTCACTGCTTTGTGCTTTGTCCTCTTGAGGGTTATCATGTTCACTGCCTTTTATTTTATCATGACTGTCTTTAGGACTACCTTTTTCACCCTCCTCACTGTTTTGAGTTTGTTTAGGGCTGCCAACCTTACCATCACTGTATTGAACTTCTTCTTGTGTGTTGCCCTTACCATGCTCAATATTTTCAATTCTTTCACATGTGCTACTTCCATCATGACTGTCTTCATTTTCATTTTGCATGCTGCCATTATCTTCATTGTTTTCCTTAGACTCTGTGTGTGGGCTGCC